>JAPYYR010004339.1:0-11271 GCA_030523065.1 Aphidius colemani | reverse complement strand
AAAGAAATAAATACTTAATTGCCAAATTGCAAATACAATGGCTTTCAGATGTTCAAGACGACTGACGAGTATATTTTTCAACGAGAATCACAAAAAATTGAATAAAAACATGAATAATTGTGTTTAAAAAATCTTATGACTTCTTGAGGGGGTTGTAAGTTGGTCCAAGAAGACACATGATTGATCATCAGCTCCAAAAATGCCCTGATTTACAAAATAGAAAAAAAATTAAATTTTTGATTTATTTATCAATCACGTAAATGAAAATGAACATAAATAAATACAAAAATTGTAATTAATCAAGTGCAATGATGATGATTGAACAAAAAATAAATTTTCCCACTCAAAGTATAAAGAAAAAAAAAAAAAGGAGAATAATTTATTTAATTTTTAAATCTCACCCTTATCTAAATATTATTTTTTTTGTTAAATGAAATGGGTGTAATATAATGGTGGGCGTCGACTAGTAAAAGAAAAAAAAAACCAAGTAAATATATTGAATATTCAACACTGAGAGTTTGATGATGCAAGTGGTCAATTATTAAAAACGTATGGCGTTTTTATTCGCAGGGTGTTTATGGATATATATATGTATTCCCACGGGGGTTGAATTAAAGATTCACACGGAAAAATGCCATCGCACTTGTCATGGGAACGAGCACAGTTCAAGCTACGTTGTACCTATAATAGCGCAAAAAATAATGCATAATAATAATAAAAGAAATGAAAAGAAAAGGTGAAAAAAAAATAGGGAGAAAAGAGGAGTGGTAACATAAGGTGAGGTGCAACCAAGGGGGATGATGAACTAAGGGCCACCCTTCGACCCTTCTGCATGCTCACATATATACCTACTTTTTTTATTTTTATTTTCTTTATCATACATATATCGTTTTGTTGTTATTATTATTGTTGTTTAATTTTAAACAAGTAAATTCACTTATCCCTAACACCATCGTACCATCATCGTCATCATCAACACCACCATCACCAATGTCACTTGGCATTTTTAAAATACAAAGCGACAAATATTCAACGAATGCAATTATTTATTTATTTTTATATTTTTAATTTAAAATAGTGTACATTTAATAATTATTGAACCGAAAAATAACATCGTCAATTCAATTGAAAAGAAAAAAAAAATGATTTAGAGCTTTTTTTTTCTTTTGGAGCTTTTTGTTGTTTATTTTTTATTTTTTAACATAAATAATATAATTATGAGGATTATTTATCATTTTATTCTTTTTTTTTTTCTTTTTGTTACTTTTTATTATTTTTTGTCTCAAAAACATATAAAAGTTCAACAAAAAATACTTGAATTTTGTTTTAAATTGGGTTAATAAACATTGTCGTGTACATTGTATAGTACTTGATATATATTTTTTATTACAATTTTAAATGCATTAAAAAAAAGGAGAATTAAATAAAAAAAAATGAGTAGTATAAGAGTTTTGTTAGCAAGGGCATTGAGGCAGGTGGTGGCCAGATGTCTTGGTGTAAGGGCTTCTACCCTGACCCTCTACTTCGTACATGTCAGTACGTGTTCATACTTGTTTTTTTTTTTTTTTAATTTTAATTTTAATTTCCCCTCTTGATATCTTAAATATGTGTCACTCTGTGTGACTAACTTTTCAATTTTTTTTTATTTATAAAATATATTTTTTATTGTAATTAATTATTCAACACTAGCATATTTGTTATCAATTGATAATAAAAGTAACTTTCAACATCCGGATAAAGATAAAGCTATTTTTTTTATCAAAATTTGCGATAACCTTTTGCACAGTTTATATTTAATTTTCCTATAGACAATTTGACAAGAAAAGTATTGCGCAAAAATTACTTGATATTTTTTAAATTTCTTGGCTCTTTTTTTCATGTTTATTTTTATAACCCTCATAAATGGTAACAGGAAACTTGAGTTAGTCATTTTCTTGAAATAGTATATATATAAACATAAATATTTATATTTGATGTTAAAATATATTAATTTATTAGTCTTCATTTATTATAAAATTATTATTTATTTATTATATGCATTTTTTTAAATTTTATTTGACAAAAAACAGGGGATCGTGGGAATGAAATTCAGGATCGTTAAAAAAGGGAATAAAAAATAAAATTATAATTTGTTATTTTTGCACGAGCACGTGATGATGGTATAAATTGCCCACGCGTTAAAAATTGAATGAAGATGAGTTGCAAGAACAAAAAAAACAAACAAGATAAAAAATAAATTTTGTGCTTTAATATATAGTCAGAAGCACAGCCACCACCGACAAGTATGTACTGATGCAAAAATGTTGAGATCGAGTGACGATGATTCATACAAACAAGATTGTCGTTTTATTTATTTTATTTTTGTTACTCTTGAATGAAAGACTCTTTCATTCATACAATATATACCTATAAAAAAATCTGAGAAGTACAGAAGAGAGTCTTCTCATCTTTCTTCGAGGAAAATTCAAAAAAAAAAAAAAAAATACCTATATAAGGACAGCAAATTGCATCGGGGCTTGTGTTGACTTGGTGGGTAATATTGTCTGTTGCATCATAAAGAGGGGTGCAAAGACCCTTAGGTTTATTGTTGCAAGACGGCGCCCCGACCCTAAAAATATATTTATTCCTAGTATGGAAGTTAAGTAAAAGAAAGGAAGAAAAAAATTAAAAAGATGAAGAAACCGAGGGGTAAAAGACCGGAGGTACATTTTGGATATATAAAAATAAAAACATTAAAGAGAAAAAAAAAAGAGCGGAACTACAAATGACTCGAAATATAATAAAGAAAAAGTTGATAGTAGTATAAGTAAGTGAGTAAGTAGTTGTGAAGAATTCAAGTTATAATAAAAGGGACTTTAGGGCACGCACGTGGACTCAACATAGGGCGTCAAATAAATATAAAAATAGTATAAGAAGGGCCCAACTTTGATCGCAGATGGCTGTCCAACAATTCTTGTATATTTTTCATTTTATCAAGGGGTAAATAGTCTACTCCAATTTAACTATCCAACAAAAAATTGCATTATTTTTTGCAGACATTTAAATTGAATATATATTTGAATTTTTATTTGTTAAAAAATTTTAATGCATTTTAAATCATCTCCCAATGATGGTCAAGAATATTTTAAAAAACCTTGACTTGAAAAAAAAATAAAACTAGTAATTTTACAAGAATGATGTTAAAAAAAAAAAACACTCAGGTGACCATAGTTGTTCGTAGAATTTAAAGGGCTCAGGTATAAAATTTGAAAATAATCTTAGAAAAAATTTCTAATCACTTGGACTATTTTGATGCATTTTGATAGTTACCACATGCAACCCCTATTTTCTTTCTATTTATTTTTTTTCTTAGCATAAAAGTTTTACTGTGTCTTTTTTTTTTTTTTTATTGATGACTTGTCTATGCGGGCTGTTCAAAAGTTACTTCATCGGTAATAACAATAAAAAATAAAGAAAAAAAAATCACTTTGGCTCGCGCCAAGCTCCTATGCCCCTTTGTTGTTCATGATCACATCAGCGTCTTGACAAACGTCATATACCAGCTGCATAAATGTGAATATATTTTTATTTTTTTATTTTTAATATACGTGAAAAGTCGTCTTGAAATAGAGTTTATGATTGCCGATCGTTCACCGCCTCCTACAGTAGTCATTGAGACAGCTGTCGACTCAACTTGGGCACCTGCCTTCTCTGTTTTTTTATTTAATTTTTTTTATTCAGTGTCTTCACCTCTTGGCATGCTATATGCATAAATATATATGTGGAATACCATCACGTGGTTTTAATAAATTTTATTTTACTGATACTTACTTTGTTACTCGTTATGCATAGTCAAGTATATTTTTTTTCTTTCCCATTATTATCATCATCAACATCAACAACAACATCATCATGATGATCATCAAAGAGAGTCTATATGTTACCGAGTAGCCATAGGCTATTTTTTATTTTTTTTCTCTCACAATTACTCTTGTAGAATAATCATTTTCTCTTTTGCTCTCATTTTTTAAATATATTTTTCTAAACCAATCGATAAATCATTACGTGATACATTTTTTTTGTTAGATCAAAATTATCACTTGGCTTGTTGTCTCTTTGAAATAGAATAATGATTATATGTATTAAATAAATGTAACAATGTAATATATTTGAGTTAACCGTCACTAAATTCCAACCAAGTCAAAACTTATAAACTTGATTTTATTCATTCACGAAACTATGAGAAGGTCAAGTGAAAAAATTTTAATAAATAATATACTTTTTTTTTGACTATACAAGTATATAGATTACATAAAGATCAAGCACTTGAGTTATTTATCATTTTATTATTTAAACAAACAATAATTAAAATATTAATTTGTATTTTTACATTTTTTCTAAAATTAATTTATTTAAAAAATATTTATATTGATAGTTTAACTAAACAATAATCAATTAATTAATTTTTATTAGCAAATTTTATGCTTTATATAATTAATTATTATAAATTTATTGTTTATATTTTTTACTGTTGAAATTAACAACTTTATTTATCATTTTATCATCTAAAAAAAAAAATAATACAAATTTATTTATTCATGTTGTATTTAGCTTCAAGTGTCCTTCAAAGTAGAATTTTCTCGTGTGATTTTGTTTATGATCAATTGTGTATCATACACGTGTCTTGAAATTCAAATCCAAGGATACCGTTGACCGTTGGAATTTTTTTTTCTAAATCACTAGTCATGTATATATTAGCAGGGTAAAAAAAGAAAAAAATATTTTTTTTACATAATAATTTTTTTCTCGCTAAAATTGGCAAAGAAAAAATGAATAATTCTCAAATTTACCATACAATTATTGTATTAAATTAAAATACATGAATAATCATAGTTGCATTTTTTAATTAAATAAAAAAAAAAACCAGTAAAAAACAAAATATTATAATTTTTTTAACACTTGTTTTTACTTGTGTTCAACTTTAAAACGTGATATACTAAAAAAAAAAATAGAATAAATTAATATGACAAGTTGTTACAATAAATCTACATTAAATTATTATTATTTTTTTATAAATATATATATTTTTTTTGGAGTATTTTGTTGTGTTTGTTAACCGCTCAATAAAATGATCGTCTCGCCCCCTGCACAGACAGCTGTGTCTGCCAATCTCCCCCAATATAAAAACCTCCACCTATCCACCCCATTTTATTTTTGCTATTTTATTAAGTTTCTCTGTCACATGTACACATTGTTTGTCTGTACCACACACATTTAAATATTTTTTTATTTATAATATTTGAGGGAGGATAACAACAATGACTGTACACAACAAGAACACACATCAAGATTCTCATACAACATATGCCATCTCTCTTCATCATGCACACAGATGGCCAAAAGCCTATCTTTTATATAATATTAAAATAAAAATCCTTATCATCCCCCTTATGTCTACCCTCAAAAAATATATTAATAAAAAAAAAAGGGGGCCAAGAGACCAGTAGAACAAAGAACAAATTTTTTAACTTAAACAAAGAACAAATTTGTCTTTAAATATTTCCTTAATGACAAAAAAGGGCTACGTTGTTTAAATAAATTTATTAAATTAAATAAAAGGCTTTTTAAGGGAATGGTAAAGAATGACTTGTTTTAATTGCTTGTAATTTTTTTACAGCTTATATTGTCTCTTCAACACAATGATGTTGAATTGATAATATTTTACAATTTTTTTTTTTGTTATTAATTTTAATTTACAAAATGAATTAAATGGAATGTGACTGTTATATTGCATCAGTGTGTAGATATATTTGTCTATCACTGATGAAAGTATTCGTGGAAGTAAATGATAATCACACCAGACGACAGATGATATTATGCCAACTTGTCTCGCGTCCAAGCATCAAGACCTTAGCAACAACATGCTCAAGATATTTTTTTCATTCGAACAAGTTAAAAAACATGAATGGAAATGAAAAAATTTAAAAAAAAATAAGATAAAAATGATTATTGTGGGAATTTGGAAGATGTCTTTGAATAAATACAGAGACACAGTATAGGTAGATTTAAAAAATAAAAAAAACAAAAAAAAAAAAAAAAAAAAATGTACATAAATGAATATGATGATGATGAATAATGAAGTAAAAAAGTAAAAATTTATAAAATAACCAGTTTCAATGGATGGAGAGAAAGTCTTATCGTTAGAAATAAATATAATGAAAGGAAGTGATTTTCGATTGAAACAATTTAACAACAACAAACACGAGGGTTAAAATAATTATAATAATAGTAAATAAATTAACAAGTAGAGTAAAATATTAAAGGTAAAATGTGTCGGTTGAACAGGAAATTAATTAAAGTTTATATGACAGAGGAGACACTTGTGGCTATGTCTTAGTGAATGCAGGATGTGGTTCTTTATATCCGGAGGGTTTTAAAAGGGCGCAAATACTTGGGCAGTTAAAAAAAATATATGTATATCTAAAATAGCATCGTGACGAAAAAGATTATGTATAAAAAAAAATAGTATAAGAAAAAATGAAGACGCGTTAAAGAAAGCAAATTCGATTAACAAAAGAATCGAATTTTTGGTTTTTAACAGGAAGGATGTACAACGATGCATGGATGTCAAGGAAGACAGTTAAAAAATTAGGGACAACTTTTTTTTTATGACTTTAAATTGTCATTATATTTATCAGTAGTAATATATTTATCAGTTAATCAAAAAAAAAAATTATAATAATTCGAAACCCGAATAAAAAATATATTGCGTATGTCTTATGAGAGAAATAAATTTATAAAAATATTTAAGATATTATTAATTAATGATGATGAAATTAAAAAGTTTATTTGAATAATTAATAGATAAATTAATTGGGTTTTTTATTATTCATTTTAGATCAAGATCTGGCTATGATTCAAGCAGTGCTGAAGATTCTGAAGGAGACTACAATGTTCAATCTTATCAAGTCAATACACAAAATACAAATGTCACATCATCGAGTAATACGACAACAGCTCAGCAAGGAAAACATATTAATAAAGGCCGATGGACAAAAGAAGAGGTAATATATTCGTAATGAAATATTTAAAAAATTATTTTGTTAAATTAAAAAATTTAAATTTACTATTGAAATCAAAATCATAAGGATCAAAGAGATAAATGAAAAAAAAAAGCGACATATTTTTATGAATATTTTGATTTATAAAAAGTCCGGTTTTAATTTAACAATAATAATTTAAAGCAAAGGGGATTATTGCATATTTATATATGTACCCTAGTAAAATTTCAAGAGGGACAGATGGGGATGACCCCGCGATTATTACCTGTTATTTTTGTGTGTCCTACTGATGAATTGATGGTTTTCTACTGTACGCAATAATCCCAAGCTATAGTTTCTCATGGGAAATGTTTGTACACCTCTGTCCCACGTGAATTTTTATATATACATGCTCGATAAACCAATTTAAAGAAGGGGAAGATAATAAAAATTGAAAAAGAAACTTTTCCCTTTCAATAAAACATTTTAAGGGATTCATTTCTTTTTTCTTTTTTTTTCATCAAAAATCAGCGGAATTTTGTTAAAATTTTTATGGGGACAAATGATCATAAATGTGGAGTTTTAATGTTATATATTTTTTTATATTTTCCCACAGGATTCATTATTAAAGCAGCTGGTTGGTGGTGAAAAAATTGGTACAGGACCAAGATGGGATACTGTTGCATCACATTTTCCTGATCGAAGTGATGTACAATGTCAACAACGATGGGCTAAAGTTGTCAATCCTGAACTTGTAAAAGGCCCATGGACAAAGGAGGTAATAACACTTAATTTTTTTAAATTTTAATTCAAGTTTTTTTGTTTGGTATTTTATAACGCAGTTGCTGAGAATTTTATATATCCGGGATGGGGATTTAATCATTGCCATTTTTGTGTTCTCGTGCCCTTATGAGCTCTTGTTTTTTTTATTTTACTTTACTTTACTCTTCGTTGAAGCAACAATAATGAGACGTGGGTATATAACCAAGATGAAACAGGTTTCGTTTGAAAATTTTCCGACCATGGATTTGTTAAGTGATCCTTGAGAATAGGACCTGCTTCTAAATCATCTCTCTCTCTCCTTCTAAAATCACGCAAATTTATATTTAATATTACACTTATCTATTTAAATTACTCAATTATTTGTTTAAATTATTAATTTTTTATTAATTTATTTAAATATAAAAAGGAATATATTTTGTTAAATCAATAAAATTCCTTAACAAAGTAAATTAAAAAATAAAATTTGAGTTCTTTGTTTGTTTAACAATGTTGAGTTTTACATTCTGTTGAGTAGTTTCGATGGTTTGCTACATAAGCCTCTGTAAACCTCCAAAATATAAATGAAAAAAAAAATAAATATATATAAATAAAAATTCTTTAAACGAGCAGCATGTACATATACCTGATCGTTGGCACTATTTTTTTCTTCACATATAAACCATGCAAGTATGCAGTAAGAAAGTCTTGTCTCGGTTGTGTGCCATCATGATGATGATGATGATGATACTGCTGCACCTACAGTGCCAATGCACTCAGCAACAGCAAATCCAAGGGCATTAAAATAAAAAAAGCAATATCTCATCTCTCTTGCTCCAGTTTATCTTTATATTTTTTTTTATCTTTATTTTATTATTTATTTTTTTACGTGGTATTTATTTTTATTGTACGTGTTGAGACAACCAATACTTTGGTTTTCGTGGTTTGCGTGGGGCCTTAAAATTCTTTTTTTTATTTATTTTTATTAATCTTCTTATTCTTTTTATTCTTGTTCATCTCTTGGCTTTATACTTTGTTGGTTTTTTTTTTTTTTTCTTCTATTTAATTCTCTTTTATTGTGTATTTTTTTCATATTTTTTTCACTTGCAATTCTTCTGCCTTATAAGATGGAAAGACGCATCACGAATAATCAAATTCTGCGAATTTTTAACTCAAATAGCAATGGTAATCTCTTTTGCACCGGTACATTGTTAT
Source organism: Aphidius colemani (assembly GCA_030523065.1). Classification (NCBI taxonomy): domain Eukaryota; kingdom Metazoa; phylum Arthropoda; class Insecta; order Hymenoptera; family Braconidae; genus Aphidius; species Aphidius colemani. Next base: position 2,278 of record JAPYYR010004339.1, on the reverse strand, counting down.
AATTTTTTTTTTTTTCATTTTTTTCTCACGGTCAATGAAGATTATAAAGAGAGTTTCCGTGTTGTCTTTTTTAAATAAAAAAAAATACATATGTAACAGATAAATAAATTGTTGATAAAAATTTTAATTAATTGATTTTAATATTGATTTTATTTTTGGTATTTAAAGGAGGATGAAAAAGTTGTTGAATTGGTTGAACGTTATGGACCAAAAAAGTGGACCTTAATTGCAAGACATTTAAAAGGAAGAATTGGTAAACAATGTCGTGAAAGATGGCATAATCATTTAAATCCCGGAATTAAAAAAACAGCATGGACTGATGCTGAGGATAAAATTATCGTTGATGCACACAGACGTGTTGGTAATCAATGGGCTAAAATTGCAAAGCTATTACCAGGTAGAACAGATAATGCTATTAAAAATCATTGGAATAGTACAATGCGTCGTAAATATGAAACAGAAGATGGAAGAAATACTGGTTCACGCGGTCGTGGTAGAAGAAAAGCAACAGATTCAATGCTTGTTAAAAAAGAACCATTATTTATCCAAGATGATTCTTCTTGTCAGGATAATAATATTAATAGTAAAATGATAATTAAGACTGAAGATAGCCAATCAACAATTACTTCACAGAGTATAGATATGGATTCTTTGGAATGGAGCAGTGGTTGGACACAACCATCACATCATCATCATCATCCACATCATCAACAACAACAACAACTTCATCATTCAATTTCTCATTATCATCAACAACAACAACATCAACATCAACATCAACAACAACATCAACAACATCAACAGCAACAACAACAGCATCAACATCAGCAGCAACAGCAACAACAACAACAAACCAATCATTATCAAAATTTGATAGGCATGAGTGATCGCACAAATGATGATCGAGTTGATTCACCACTCAGGCAAGAAATTGAAAAAAAACCTGAAATATCTCCGTTCTCAAAGTATGTATTACAAAATTATAGGGTATACCTTGAATCCTTTTCTCTTCAATATTAAATTTATTTTTTTTCAATACAGATATTTCAATTTGGAATTGAGTCATGAAGCAAATAGTTCAAATGCAACAGACATACGTTTATTACCAATGCCAGATATGGAAGATGATGATGATAAAAATAAAACAGAACCACCACCAATATTACGTAGACGTCGTGGTTTAATACAACAACATGAACAACAACATCATCAACATGAACAACAACAACAACAACATTATCAACAACAACAACAAAATACAATACGTAATGATAATAATAATGACAATAATTATTTAATATGTCAAAATTCAAATGATTCAGATGATGATATGCCAGTGACACCAATAAAACAATTACCATTTAGTCCATCACAATTTTTAAATTGTCTTGCAAGTCCAGAACAATCATGGCCACGTGCTAGTACACCAAAAGGTAGTCCTGGTACATTAACAACACCACAACCGTCTGGTTTACGTCGTAATAATTTTGATGGTAATACACCAAGAACACCAACACCATTTAAAGATGCATTAGCTGAAATTGAAAGACGTAGTGGTGCAGCAACACAATTTCCAGCAACACCAAGTCGTTTAGATGCACTTACTGAAATTATCAAACAAGAAACTGATCGTGAATGTAGTCTTGCTAGTAGTAGCAATAATAATACAAATACAACAAATAATAGTAATAATAGTAGTAATTTACTACAAGATTCTGGTTATGGTACTGGTAGAAGACGTGGAAAAGAAAACAGTGCACCAGGTGGTAAACGTGCACGTAAAGCACTTTGTCAAGCTTGGGCAAGTACTCATGATAGTGGCACTGATTTAAGCTTTGCTGTTGAAACACCGGTAAATATATTTTTATCTATTTTTTATCATCTATTGTTGCTATTATTGTAATTTAATTATTTTATATTTCAATTACAGAGTAAAAGTCTTGATACATCAGTATTGTTTTCACCATCATCATTAGCACTTGAGGACAGCTTTTTAGGAGCAGGACCAAGTCCATTGAAGGTAGAACAACATATCCAAAATCAAAATAATATCCAAAGCCATCAACCTGCCTTATCCTGGTTTTATTCTCGTTCCAATCGCCTGTAGACACGCTAGCCGGCCTTTTTTGTCTTTTGTAATTAATCTAAATTTCTTTTTTTTTTTTTTTTTCATTATTATTTTGGCTTTCTAATATTGTTTATTCATTTTTCCATTGCTTGATTATATTTTTATTTTATTTTTTTTATTATTTATTTAATTGTTTTTTTTTTTTTTTTT
>JAPYYR010004329.1:0-17113 GCA_030523065.1 Aphidius colemani | reverse complement strand
TTACAAGAACTTGTTTGGATAATTTTGGTACATGAAATCCAAGTTTCAGATCAGCAGCAAAATGCATTGCTTCAAGAATTGTCATATTTGGCTGAAATAGGTCTTCTTGCATAACATAACATGACATTTTTCTGAATGTACGCATGTTTCTTGGTTGACCATTGATTGTCACTGTTCCACTAACTCCTTCATTCCTTAAAAAAAAAAAATTTTGTTTTTCCATATTTATCAATAGGCATGATATTATAAAAAAAAATTTATATTTACTGAAAGCCAGTCAGAATGTTTAATAAAGTTGATTTTCCACTTCCAGAAGGTCCCATTACTGCTGTCAACTCATTTGATTTAAATTGTCCACTGATATTCTTTAATATGTCTTTTTCACCTACAAATTATCATAAAAAAAACTTTAATGTTGTTTATAAAATTTTACTATAATTGTATTAAATGTTTGATAAGAAAAAAATCAAGTAGTACAGTAATTATGTTTAATGAACCAGCGAAGCTTATATTATCCATTTTTATTGAATATAATTATTGATATTATTTAAAAGTCATAATTTTTTAATTTACCAGTATATAATTGATAATTACAAACAGTAAAAAACTTATATGAATGTTAAAAAATAACAACTATACTTATATTAACTGAATCTCCAAAAGAAAAAAAAAATCAACTCGAATAACAACTAAAAATGTAAAAAATAAAACTTGAATATCAACTAAAAAAAAATAAATTGATTAATTAACTCAACAAATTACCTATACATAAGAAGTTTTATTTTTTTTCAATTTTAAATTCAAAAAGCCTATAATTTGCAGTAGTTAAACCTTTTAACAAAAAAATTAATAAATCACTCACTTTTTTTACCAGTAGACACTGTGTACGTGAGATTTGTAAATTCAATATCAATTGTTGGTGTTTTAACTCCATATTTCCATGATTCAATGGGATTAACTTCTCTACTTCCATTTTTATTTGTTTCAAAAATAACCATTTTTAATTATTTCAATACTCGAAAATGTAACAACACAATTGTCTTTTTTTTTTTTTTGCTCACTACTTGTAATGTTGATAATTTTTATAATTATTATTTAAAATATTAATAACTATTTGAAAAATATAACAACTATTTATGTTCACATTATATAGTTTATTTGTGTATTTATTTAGTTTAACATTTCAATAATCGTTAGCCTTATGCAGGCTTATCTCTGCGTTACCACAACCAGCACTCGTTCTTTACTGAAATATTTTCAAGTGTATATTATTGTTTTTCTATATATATTTATCTATATATTTACCCTTGTACATATTATAATTAATTTTTTACAAAATCGTTGTTAAGTTGAATAAACATGAGAAAAATCCGGTTAGATACGGTTAAGAATTTTTTTTTTCATGATTTATCAACTTACTTAAAAATGCAATGTAATATATACATTAATAATTACAAATATTAACGAAATATAAAAAACATTTTAATAAATATAATTAATAATATTAAATAATGATATTTTTATATTAAATTACTAAACACGTAATAATTATGTGACAACATTAAAATAAAAAAAAAAACATTTCTTTTAAATTTTCATAGTTATTATTTAATTGATAATTCAAATACTCATAAATTCAAATTGATCACAAAAAATAAAATAAAATAAAACATATATGAAAACAAAAAAAACAACATTTAACATAATTGTTAATTTTTTTTTTGAAATATAAAAATAAGAAATGACATCATGAATTAATCATAAGTGATTTTTTTTTTTGTTATATTATTCATAGGTCAATTATTTTTTAGACATCAAGGTAGCATATTAAAATGTAGACCTTTCCCGAGGCTATACTAATTTAATTGATTGTATAATAAGTTTTTTTTTTTCTTTTCACTTTGCAAAGTTATAAAATTCTAAAAATATTTTTCATATCTCCTTGGAAGTTTTTTTTCTTTACTTTAATCAATTTTACACATAATAATTATGTACTAAATGACATACAAATTAAGATATCACGTCTGCATAAACAATATATTTTTATTTTTAGAAAAATAATTTTATATTTGCGCTCTTTATATTATCCATAAAATAGGTATTGTTTTATGCGAATATTGATAAAAAAAGATTCCAACTTATTAACTGAGTATCAGCTGTTGCAGATTTTTTTTTTCTACAACCCAAACACACACATACAGTCATCATGTGAAAAATAAAAGATTAGTTTCCAAGAAAATAGGCTTATTAGAACAAAAGTAGTGTTACTAATTGTCTCCAAAAATTAAAATCAAACAATAAAAACATCCCAACAGTTATAATTACAATAATTTTTGTTAATAAAGTCTTTAAATAGTGAAAAAAAATATGTGTAAAACAGTGTAATATAAAAAAACAATAATAATGTTGAAGTTAAAGTTGATTGGCTTTGTGATAACGATTTACAATTGTGTCATGAGAATATTATAATTACAAAGGTATGTATTTGCAATAACTCACAGATATAAATTGTTTTTAAATGTAATATTGTATAATTTTTTTCATAAAAATATACTAAAATAGCTGACATAGTTTTTAAGAAATTGACCTGTCATCGTTGTTTTTATTCTTTTTCTGCTCCAATTTGTTGTTTATTGTTCATAACGGTATTTTATTTTTGGACTTTTATGATGTTTATAATGTTTTTGAAAATTAAATTTAATATAATTTAATTAATTTTTATAGTTGGTCAGGTTGAGGGTCTTTCTCTTTTTCTCCTACCTTGCGAAAGTCAAGATCACGATATTTTTTTACGGTCAATGATCAACAATTTTTTTCCCCTGCAAAGAACATCCTTTCACCATCATACTGTAATTTTTGTTAGATTATTTTTTTTCCTCTAAATTAATCAAAATATTCAGATATAAAATTCCATTTTTTTAATATTTAAATAAAACATTTTTATGAGATTTTAATTGTCGTTGGAATGTTTTTCTTTATAAAACAAAAATTCATCTTTATATTCATCTCAATGTATATTTTTTTTACACATATATATACGTCATTTTAATATTCAGACAAATATAGTTTTAAATAATTACCGTTATCTCTATGTAGATTGACATTAAAATTTTTAAAAAACGTTCAACGAACCTCAAATAATCAAGTCTTGTTTCTTTTAAAAAACATAAATTGTATTTTTTTTTTTTTCTTTTAAATACTCTCCCATCATTGATAATTATCTATGTTATATCATGAAAAAAAAAAATAAAAAAACTTATCGAGTCCTTCGTATTCAAAGTATATTTATACGTAATTTTGCAATTATTATTATTTTTTGTTAATAAATATTTCTTTTTAAAAAACGTCTGTCAAAATAAACAAAAAAAAATACGTCAATATAATGGCAATATATAAAGATGGAACTTTGATCTCTTCTTTATCTTTTTTATTATCAATTTCCAGATTATAAAAAATTATTAAAAATGTACACTTGTAAATCCACTCAATATATTGCCAAAAAAAACAACAATCATTTTATATAGATTAATTTCTATCAATTTTTTATGGGAAAATTAAATGCATATTGGTAGATTTATTGTTGTTGTTGTTGTTGTTTTCAGTGGTATTTAAAATAAAAAAATTTAGAGAAGCAATGTAGACTATGAAAAAAATATATATATTCCGGTTTTCGAGGTCAATTTAAACGTATGATCAAGCATATTAATTGATTCGTTGATAAAATTACCTTGAACTGAACACAACTAGTAAATTGTCTGTATGTCCAGGTATTGTGATAATAATTATTCAAAATTAATAAAAGCCAATGTTTTTAATATTCTAATAAATTATTTTTAACATTAATTTTTATTTTATTAAAATTTAATCAAAAAAAATAACAACTTAAAATGCAATTGTTTTTTCTTATAATATAATTCATTAAATTTTGAATATTTTTTTACACAAATCGGCTTATTTTTTTTTTCTATTGAAATTATATTTTAAAATGATTAAGTTGAGTTATGAGTAATGAAGCTTTGAAGGTGCGTCAGACATAAACCATGTTATTATTTTTATTAGATAAATTATGTCCGTTGATGATTCAATTAAGCTTGGACTATGCACCAAGTTGATGGTTTAATTTTTCATTATTTTTTTTGTTTTTCTTTTTTGATTAGCTATATATTTTAATTGAATTTAGAAATTATCAAAATTTTATTAGACAACAATGAATAGATTACGTTTTTTTTTTTGGTAAGAGTTTATCATTATATGATATTTTTTGCAAATTAATTTTAAAAATAAAAAAGGGCTTTTTAAGATATAAAAAACTAAACAAGCATTTACAGGAACTTAATAACAGTAGATATGTTTGAGTAACTATAAATTGTATCGAGCTATTCTAGCGTTATTCTCATCTCTTTTTTTTATCATTAATTTATTTTTTTTTATTCTTCAAGTAATTCCTAAAATTATCGAATTAAATTTAGATTCAAAAGATAAATTTCTCTTTGAGATAACAGGTCCAATTGTTATCAAAAGTATACATCCTTGAAATTAAAAAATTAATTATTTTCAAAACATCAATACGTCATAACATTGTTGCGAAAAAAAAAAAAATTCATTAATTATATTTAAAATTAAAATTTTAAATGTTATAGATTTTTTTTTTATTTCTTTATTCAAAAAGATTAAAATTAATTCAATTCTCTAGACGACATTTAAAATCATGAAAAAAAAATATCTTAAATTTTTTTCATTCATTTTTTATCTACTCTAGACATTAATAATTATATTATAATTTTTTTTTTTTTATTTCAATATATTTTTAAATTTATTATTAACATTGAAATGAAAAAAAAATCTGTTAAACAATTTTCCTCTGATCACAAAGATAACATGTAACAAAAAAGTATTTAACGCGTGCTGATTTATCATTGAGAATAAAAAAAAAAGAAATATCATGCAGTATTTATACAGTTGACAATTAATATGATAAATCAGTAATAAGTAAAAAAAATTATGACGTTTCAAATGTTTTTTTTAATAAACGTTTATAATTATTTATTAATTTTTTTTCATAATTACTAGAACGCATAATACATTGTATCATATTTTGATATTTGATGTATTTTTCTCTAATCTTGTTGAGATAAAAAAATAAATTTAATAACTAATAAATCAATTTCAAAACATACAGATGCTTCACAAAGTTTTAAAATTTAAATAAAGGTTTGAATGAAAAAAATTAAACTATTACAATGATATTTTGCTTTGATATTTTTTTAAATTTTTTGAATTAAAAATAATAACTAGTCATTTGCATTTGAACTCTGATATTGCGTGTGTACTTGCTGCTGGTATTATGAAAAAAAAAATATACACGTGTTAATTTTTTACACGTTTGATAATTGAGATAATTTTATACCTTTTACATTATCATTATTCAATATCACAGATGTAAAAGAAGACAAGAAAAAATGTCAAATTCAAATTAAAATCCTTACCTGTAGAGTTTTTTTTTTTCTTTTATAAATTTATAATTTTTTAATATTAATTTCTCTATAATGTTTTAAGACTTTTTATTTTTTCATTTAGTACTTACAAGTTTTTATTCATTCTTAAAAATTTTGGAAAATAAAGAAAATATCTTTTTCATTTTGTCATTTGTTTAAAATTAAAATTATAATTGATTTTGAAAAAAATCAAAAATAATTTTATGCAGACATCATGTGTATATTTATATACATTGTAACATTGTTTTTTTACATATTCATTTAATTTTTTTCTGAATATAATGAAAGGTCCGGTTGATTTTTTCTATCATATAGTTAATTTTTTTTCAAGCTTTATAGCTCTTATTTATCATTATTTATCGAATAATTATTAACGAAAAAAAATTATATTTCATATTGTTTGATAAATATATCATTACTTGTATAATTACTTGTATAGTTTTTATAACAAATATGAATTGTCATTGCTGATTGGAATATTAAAAAAAATTGTCTAAAGAAAAGAGAATTTGTACTGTTGCAACAGAAGTTATTCAATTTTTGTACTTTGTAGCCAATATTTTAAAAAATAACTAAATAAAACCAGTTAAAACTTAATGTCAAATAACGTAATTAAAAATTTTTTTTCGTAGTTAATTTATTTATTTGCGGGTTTTAAAATTTTTCATTATCATTTAATTTTTATTTACTCAAAAAATATATAGTTTTTTTTATTTTAAAATAGAAAAAAAAATAATTATTTCATCTAAAGAACTTAAAAAACTTTATTAATTAACCAAATTTCGAAAACAAATTTCTAAACATAATCCTTCCTTTTTTCAATGACTATTTAACCTTGAATTGAATAAATAAATATAATAAATAAAATTAAATCCATGATAAAAGAAAAAAAGTATTTATAAATTAATTTTATATGCATTTTTTCAATTTATCTCAATTTTCAACAATAAAAGCAATCTTTATGCATTGAAAATTAGTGTTTTCATGTATCGATAATGTCCCGACATTTTGATTATTTAAAGTATCGTAAAATAAAACTAAATACAATTTAACAATAATGCAATAAACATTATGATTAAATTATAAAAAGAGAAAAAGACAAAAAAAAAACATATAAAAATTGATTGACAGTGGAAAAATCTCATTGAGACTTTGGCCGGACATCCAGACTGATTTTCATTGGTATCATTTATTCTCTCCTATTAAATATATGATGACTTTATGTATGTATCGTATGTATATACAATGGTCAACGGTTATGGCCATGCAAAAGTACTTGTTGCCAACAAATTAAGTAAATAGTAGTCAGTCTGTGTCCAGACGCGGTGGCACGAACATCGCAGGCCAAGAACGTTTTGTGCACTTATTCTGCATTAAAAATTAATTAATTTTTTTTTAACATTAATTATCAAATATTGTTCCTCAAAAAACGGACTATCAAGACTCAATAATTTTAATAACAATCATAACAATATAAAATTTACAATAAAATAATACTGCCAACAGTAATTTTTTAATTGAAATTTTTTTTTTTTTCTAAATGACATAGTGTGAACTGACGGATATTTCAATGACTTTTAAAAATTAATAACATGTAAGTTTTAAAATTAATTCAATTTAATTTTTTTTTCTTCAAAATTATTCTACAGATTTTTTTTTTCTTTATATCAATTAATTTATTTTTGTTTAATTATAAATTTATATAATTATAACTCAATTTTATCTGTGTATTTTCGATAGCAATGAAAAATAATAATAATTTTTGAAGTAAATATAAACAGTTTAAAACATATTAAATAAAATAAATTTTTCCTGATGTGATATTCTTATAATATTAAAAAAAAAAACAATAAAAGAATAATTATTTGTTGCGCAATTTGAGAGAGAAAATTTTTAATTTATATATATTGTGACGTATTAAACAATTGTTCGATTAAATTTTTATATTTTTCAATAAATAGATATAGAATTTTCTTAGAAATCATGAATGTTAATTGGTACGGAACTATTTAAAATAAAAAAATGTTTTTTGTTGAAGTCGTATTATAATGATGCTTTGTTTTATTACAGTATGACACCGATAAATATAATAATTATTATTATCATTACATGCAATTTTCATTGTTATTATTAAATTCAAAAATCTCATAAATAATAATTTTATGATAATAAAATACAACAAAATTTTAAAACTATTTTCTTTTTTGTTTTAATATCAATACTAAAGTTTATAGATAATTAAATGATATTTATTGAAAATGAAATTAATCAACTAATGTTTTATAATGATTTTTTATTTCCAGGTATTAATCAGTCTTTTTATATCCACGTGAAGTGAGTGAATCAAGTGTATGATTTTATATATTTGTTATTCAACTTTATATAAATATATTGGAGTATAAATAACTGACATAATTAATATTTAAAAAAATTAAAAAAAGTTTATAAAGATGAAGCACGAAGGAAATAGTTCACGAGATGATGATAACAATGGAATATTGTTGCAGCCAACAAAAAGTGTTGTGCCATCACAAATTCAAATTGTTCCAATTCAACCAAAAACAATAACACATTTGCCAAAACGACCACCAGTTGATTTGGCATTTACAGATTTGGTATTTAAAGTACGAGAAGGAAGAAAAGCAAGTGAGTATATTTATCTAAAAAATTTTAAACTTGTCATAATAATTACTCACCAGTTAAACAAACAAAAGCAATTTTTGTTGGATTAATAACTACAATCTTTTATAAATTTGAGATAAAACAATATGGATATTATTCTTTGAAACACACGTGTTTCTTTATGCTGCACTTTTTTTAATATCAGTTTTATTAAATAAAGATTTTTTTTAAATCAAAATTAATATTACCTAATCATTCACTATTTTTGCTTTTATTTTTTAAATAAACTCATGTTTAATACGTTCTTGTTTTACGACAACAAGTCAGAATCATTCATTTATATTTTACAATTCTTCACTGTCATTTGCAAAAGGATATATATAAAAAAAAAAAAAAACAAAAAAAAATAAATAAATACAAGATTAATCTATAATATTGTTTTTTTTTTTTTTTTTTAAATATTATTTCCCATTTTTTTTCTGTATTTTATGTAGTCAAGTGATTGTGCGTCAATGGCAAACACAAAAAAAAATTTTTTAAGATAAATAATGTTGAATAAAATCAATTAAACCCAAGTCGAAATTTTTTTTTGGTCCATATCAATTGTTATTGTTTTTTTATATATAAAAAAAATTATATTCTCAAAGAATCTTTTGTTATTATTTAAATGTAATTTTGTTTTTTATCATCTTGATATTTTTTTTATCATTGAGGAGGAAATGTGTGTTGTTGTCTTTACAAAGGTCAAAATATGGATATGCTCACGTGGTTTGAAGATGCATTGTGATGATAACAAAGTTATGCGTTTTGATAAATTATGACCTGTGATCTTGGTCAACATATTCTTCAATCGATAGCACTATTATTTTTACAATCACATTTTATATTAATTTACTATTCAATATCATTTAGAAAATTAATTCATTTCTAAAATTTCATTATTACTGTCATTAAATTTTACATTTATTTTTAAAATTAAACGAGTAATGCAATATTAATCATTTTTCCTTTTTAATTTATTTTTGTTTTTTTATGATTTGACAAGTGTAATATTCAAACAAACATAAAACATTAAAATAAATTTTTAAAATATACAAGAATATTTGAATGAGAACATTTGAATGATATAAAATAAAAAAATATCTAAATAACAATTAAAATACTCATTTTTTTTTTTCAACTTTAAAAATTAAATTATACAGTTTTATATTATTTTGTGTTACTCGATTTTTGGTTACTTGATTATGTATTCATTACCATGAATTAAGAAAACCGCAAGTGAGAAAAATACATTCATTTGAAAGTTTCTATAAGAGAAAAAAAAACCATACAAGTCGAAATATTTTCTAATTTTTTTTCTTTCACTATTTTACTCATATATAAATAAAAAACCCAAAGATTGCCAAATCACTGTACAATGATTTCTTGTCGACAGTATATATGTAAAAGCCATGACCGCATTTTACTATCGAGTAAAACAATTTGTCAAAGATGCTGAATTTTTTTTATCCATTATTTCTTTGTAATTTACATTACGTTTCAAAGCCATCTTTAAAAATATATCATAACTATATCCATTTTAATAAAAAATATTTTTTAATGAATTTTGTTTCTTTATAATAATCTGTAAAAAATTACCAGTGACATTGCAAGAATTAAAAAATAACTCTTACGTTTTATAATATAAAAAAAATTATGAAATTTATTGTGACTTTTTTTTGCTAGTTGCTTTTTATTTAGCTATTAAATAGCTGATTTTTTTTTTTCATTTTGACCTGGCCTCAATCGTTATTTAAAAGTCATCTTGTCAAAAGATGTGGTAAATTTATTTTTATTATTATTAATAAAATTTTTTGCAAAGTTTAAATTAACTTGAATAATCAAATAAGCAGTGTAGGTTTTTTTAAAAAATATCCTGTGAAAGGATTGATAGAAAGCCATTAAAGACAATTATGATTTTTTTTTTTGTATTTATTTCTTAATTATTAGGTATGATTGAATCTATCAAGAATATATTCAATTCAAAGTCATTATCTTGCAATTTCATATCATTTTATTGAGGTCACACTATAGTATTTCTATTTTCAATTTGCAATTACCTTTTTTTTCGGCCTATGGGTAATAAAAACTATGACAACATAGACTAATATCTTTAAATCATGAAAGATAAATAAATGTATTTTAATTAAATATTGTTTGTCATTTTAATTTTAACTTTAAAAAATATTTATAAGATACAAAAAGGATTTAAAAAAATTACTCAACCGGTTCACCCTTTGTCCCTTTAAAACCTGCTGATAAAATTGCGAAACATGAGGAAGATCACGTACGCATGTACGAACTCACGTATCTTTAGATTGCAAAAAAAAATAATAATAAAAAAGTAAGAAAAAATATCAACAATAATGAATTTTTTCATTTAAATTATACAATTGGAAAAACCGTCAGCTCGTTACGTAGTTTCATTGATTTCATTTCATTCAAAGAAATATTTTTTAAAAAATTCTAATCTATTTATTTATTGTAAAATTAAATTAACTTTATTTTTTTTTTCAATGATAATTTGTATCTACCACCAGATAATTTGTCAATACAAAAACAAAAATTTTGAAAATTATTCCATGATTTTTTTGAAGTTGGCAAATTCAAATAATTTTCTCATAAAAATTTATCTTGTTGAATTATTGTTTTTTTTTATTTGCATAATTTATGATAAAAATTTAAACATCAATGCAATCTTGTGATATTTTAGATTATTCCAAACTTGACCTCATACCTATGCAAATTATAACTTAAAAAAAAAAAAGTATATAAAAAAAAAATTGCTTTTTTTTTTTTTATAAATACATTTATAAAAAAAATTTACACTATTTAAATTTTGCATTAAATAGTTCCGGGCTGATGACATAAAAATTTACATTAAGTTATGTAACTTAATATTAATCTTATAATAATATCACCTTTTTGAATTTTATATTCCTTTTTTTATATATATAAATTGAATTATTTAAAATGTATTTAAAATTTATAAAAGAAATTAAACAATTATTTTTCTCCAAACTGTTTATTATAGTTTATATTAATATTATTTATTATTTTAAATTTTAATACAAACAAAATTGTTTACTTTATCATTTTATCGAGAATTTGTACGTCATTGTGATTTGTGACATAACAAACATGACTCAAAATAACTAAGAGGCGTTTTACTCTCATTATTTTATATCTCATTCAACTGTTTTCTAAAAGTAAATAATTTAAAAATTATCTATTCAATTGTTTCATTGGAATTATAATTAGAGATTAAATACATTTTTTGTTATTGAAATTTATAAAATATTTTCTCTTTAAAATAACTCAGATAAATGAGTAAAAAATTATTGAAAAAATAAACAATAAACATAAAGAAAAACATGTACATTTTACTAATTGATTGATGTCATTAAAAATATCAAAATATAAAAAATTGTATTGAGATTAATTTGATGAAATAAAGAATGAATTGAACACAAAAGTGGTGTGCCAATTAAAATCAGTGTTGGACTTTGTTCATATATCAAAGTGCTCGACTTGGTATCATTCCTTTGTCCGAATGATATCGTTGTTCTCAATATGAAAAATATATATTACAAAAAAAACAGAAATTGTTATCCACAATTACAAATATACAAATTTAAATGAATTTATCTGCATTCATCTAAACAACTTGAATAAAGATAAAAAATTTTTCTTCCAATTTATATTGTCGACTTGTATAAATAGCAATATGTAAATGTATTTTTGATTTTATTATTTCAGATGTAAAAACAATTTTAAAGTCAGTAAGTGGACGACTAAGATCTGGTGAACTTACTGCAATTATGGGACCTTCTGGAGCTGGAAAATCTACTCTATTGAACATTTTAACTGGCTATAAGTACGTTAAATAATTTAAATATTAATGTAAAAATTAATTTTAAATATATTTAAATATTTATTCATATTTTTTTTTTATTTATTCCATTTATTGGAGATCTGTAATTTACGCAGGGTATCAAGTATCATTGTGTTACCTTCATTGACTTCCGTTGACCACCGGAAGTGACATAGTAAAATTGATATAAAAACAAATGTATATACTTGAACATAAAAAATTAAGTCTTTTGATGGGATTGATGGGGGAAAATTTATTTAACAATTATAATATTTTTTTTAAATAAACCAAATATGCATAGAAAATGATCCATTTTATATTCTCAATTTAACTGTTATCCAATTTATTTATTATTAAAAATCATGATAACATGTTTTTTTATTTTTATTAAATTTGCAAAATCATTAAAACATTTTCTAAAATATGAAAAAAAAAAAACAACAACAACAGTTTTAATGTAAAACAATATGTAACATGAGTTTGTTGAAAAAATAAGTAAAATTTTATTATAATAATTTACTTGTTACGTTGAATGCTATATAAATAATAATAAAAATGGAAAAAAAAAAAGAAAGTGAACTCGTAAAATTTACTTTTACTCTATGATGTACTATTTTATAAAAAATTTTTATTATTTTCTAGAGTTTAAATTTTACTTGTTATTCAATTAAATGTAATGAAGAAAAATTTATTATATTATGTCATAAATAACACTTTGTGTTTATATAAACTTGAATGATTGCAAAAATTATTATTCACTAAGAAAAAGCTTATATTGTTTGTTTCATCATTATGATTAACATGATCATGAGTTATCATCAAATCATCAAGGCAAAAAACGAAATTTAATAAACAAAAATTAGATAATGTTGGATTGCAAAATAAACATTTATACAGATTAATGAAAAATTTATGATCATCAAATAAATTTAGTTATTTATTGTAATAATTAGTATTCAAGTGATTTGATCACTTCAAGTTTATAATTTAAATTTACGTATATTTATTTGAGGTCAAGACATGATGTCAAGGCTTAACTTTACAATTCACGATCGTCGCTCTGATTTTTCCTTCATTCAATAATAAAATTGAGTATTAAAATATCACAGAAAATACAAAAGATAACAATAAAAAAAATAACACATTAATAAATAATTATAATAAAATAATATATAATATTTATAAAATTAAAATTAAGTAAAAATAACTTTAAACCGGTTTTTAATAAATGAAAAAATTTAAAAAAAAATTAACTTAAAATGTGGAAATTTTCCAAACTTAATAAATATCTATACATTTGTAGATGATAGTATAAAATCCGGGTATTTAACAAACAAAAAAATAATAGATTTTTAAAATATCTGTGTTTGTTTTATTTATTAAATAAAATTCAAAAAAATTTTTAACAATGAAATAATAATATTTAATATTTTCAATTTCTAGTTCAAGTGTTATTTTTATTTGTTAAATGTTTAATAGCACGTGTTAATAACCGGTTTTCAATGATTCATAATCCTTTTTATTTTTATAAAATAAATATATTAATTCTTTACTGTTTTTTTCTCTTCGCTGAATTTTTACCGGTTGAAATATTGACAATACCAAAAAACTGTTTCTTGACATTGAATATCCTTTACTTTTTGAATATTTAATTTTTTTTTTTTGTTTTACAGATCAAGTGGAACTGAGGGAAGCATAACAATAAATGGTCATGAAAGAAATTTAAGTTCATTTAGAAAATTATCAGCTTATATTATGCAGGATAATCAATTACATGGTAATTTGACTGTTGAAGAATCCATGAAAGTTGCATCTAGTTTAAAACTCAGTAAACATATTCCAAAAGAGGAAAAAAACGAAGTGGTAAATAAATTTAAATTTATTATTATTACAAATAAAAAAATCATAAATCATAATTTATTTATTTTTGATTAAAAGATTCAAGAAATTCTTGAAACACTTGGACTTGCTGAACATCGTCGCACAATGACCTCGAACCTTAGTGGTGGCCAGAAAAAAAGACTCTCAATAGCCCTTGAACTGGTCAACAACCCCCCGATCATGTTCTTCGATGAACCAACAAGGTGAACTTGATATTATTAATATTTTTATTTATATTTTTTTCAATTAATCACTTCCCTTTATTAAAATAGTAATTTTATTCTTATTAAATTTCAAATGAATTTTTTTCAATTATTTCTAATCTCAATGTAATTTCAGTTGAAAACATAATTATTTTTAAACATGTATTTTTTTTTTTTCTCTTTTTACATGAGAAATCATATGCAATTTTCACAATTCTAAATGCACATATATTAAATCCCAATACTAAATCATCTTTCGAGTAATTATGACGAATTGGAATTCTTTTGAAAAAATGTATTTTTCTATTTGTCATTGCAAAATTTAAATAATTTTTCTTCAGTCAAAATAAAGTGTTTATGACTATCCGTATGAGTTACAAATAAATAAATTTAAATAAGTACAAATGTACAAATGTACAAGTGAAAGCTGTGGTGATGCACGTGTGCTAGTTTATTTTATATTATTTCTCTTCTTTTATGTCTATATTTATTTTTGCAAGAATGTTTTTTTCTTTTATTTTATACTACTTTCACGTTTTCAAATGATCATAATATTAACATTTTATTTGAAGTATTTAAAAATTAAAATAAGAAAAATTGAAAAATATATTGATATATTATTGGTAAACAAGAATTTTATGATTCAACCTTGATTTGATGTACCAAGGGGTCAAATTATCTGCGATACGACTGGTTTCCAAGGTTTACATCTTATATTTCCTGATAATTATTATTTAATTTTTTTTTAAAACAATTTCTTTTTAGCCCTTGAACATCGTTCAAGTATTTATTAAAAAAAAAAAAGGAAATAATAATAATTTTAATCTGTATTTAATTTCCTTATTATATTTATTTAAATAATATTAATTAAATTAATTTTTATTACAGTGGATTGGATTCTTCGTCATGTTTTCAGTGTATATCATTATTAAAAACACTTGCTAAAGGCGGAAGAACAATTATTTGTACAATTCATCAACCAAGTGCTCGGCTTTTTGAAATGTTCGATGCACTTTACACTCTTGCTGAAGGACAGTGTGTTTATCAAGGATCAACATCACAACTCGTTTCATTTCTAAAATATCAGGGTCTTCATTGTCCAAGTTATCACAATCCAGCATCCTTCAGTAAGTTTTTACTATGAATTTTTTGTTTAATTTATTTATTTTAAAAACTCGTTCTATTTTATTTAATTTTTTAATGAATTTAGTTATTGAAGTTGCTTGTGGAGAATATGGTGATAATATATCAAGTCTTGTTTCGGCAATAAATAATGGTAAAAATGATATTCGTGATGGTTATCCATATCCAGAAACAAAAGGTGATAATTTAAATAATGTCAATCAAAAAAATGGATCAACAAAAAATATTGAAGTCAAAGAAGAAGCAAAACAAGATGATAATGTTCCAGATAAAAATGATGCTAATAATATACAAGATAAATACACTGATAAATTACCAATTGAAAGTTCAACCAACAGAGGAATATTACCAAAATTTGCTACTAATGATATTGCAAAGCACAGCAGTAAGTTTTTATTTAAATTAAAAATCAATTTAACAGTAATAATAAATTTATAAATTATAATAATAATTTTTATCCAAGATGAAGTTGTAATATCAATAGCAGAAAAAGTTGATAATATAACTGTTAATACTTCACTGCTTGATGAAACAATTGTTAATACTCCCGAGAGATATGCAACTAGTGAATTTTCACAATTTTGGGTCATTCTCAAAAGAACATTACTATTCAGTTATCGTGATTGGGTAATTATTATTTTTTTACAAAATAAACTAAAGATTAAATTGGCTAAAAAATATAAAAAAAACAAAAATCAATTGGCTTATTTATTATTCAATCATCCTCAAAATATCTTCAATTATTATATGTATTTTCTTTTTCGTTTATAGACTTTGATGTATCTCAGATTATTTGCTCATATTCTTGTTGGTATTTTAATTGGTTCTCTTTATTATGACATTGGTAATGATGGCCACAAAGTACTAAGTAATCTTGGATTTTTATTTTTTAATATGTTATTTTTAATGTATACCTCAATGACAATAACAATATTATCTTGTAAGTAAATTTTGTTGAAATTATTATTTGTATTATCTTTATAATTTTAATGTAATTAATTGTTTTTTTTTCACTTCATTTAGTTCCATTGGAAATGCCTGTACTAATGAAAGAACATTTCAATCGATGGTACTCATTAAAATCGTATTATTTAGCAATAACAGTTTCTGATTTACCATTTCAAGTGAGTTTTAAATTGAATAGAAATAAATTAATATTTGTTTATCATGAAATAATAAATTTTATTTATAATATATTTTATTTCAGGCTGTTTTTTGTACAATTTATTTGGTTATTGTTTATATTATGACATCACAACCACAAGAAGGATTTAGATTTGGAATGTTTTTGGGTGCATGTTTACTAATATCATTTGTTGCACAATCAGTTGGTCTTGTTGTTGGTGCAGCAATGAATGTACAAAATGGTGTATTTCTAGCACCAGTTATGTCTGTACCATTTTTATTATTTTCCGGTTTCTTTGTTAGTTTTGATGCGATACCAGTTTATCTAAGATGGATAACATACTTAAGTTATATAAGATATGGTTTTGAGGGAACGACACTTGCAACTTATGGATTTGATAGAAAAAGATTAGATTGTACTTGTGATCCAAAGCCAAACTGTACTGTAAGTAGTTGAATAACTTTCAATTTCTTTATTATATTAATATTATTTTTATGATATCATATTAATTATTTTGTTATTTTTCTGTTTTAGGCATATTGTCATTTTAAAAATCCAATGACAACACTTGAAGAACTTGACATGGTACATGCAGATTATACGCTCGATGCTCTTGCTCTTATTTTAATATTTCTTATACTGAGAGTTTCAGCATTCTTGTTTCTTCGTTGGAAAGTAAAATCAGGACGATAATATTAAAATAATTAAATTAATTAAAATAGTTAAATGT
>JAPYYR010004328.1:0-11049 GCA_030523065.1 Aphidius colemani | reverse complement strand
GTATTGATGAAATTATCATCAAATTTATCATAATTATCAATTTTTAATGAATCATTTTTGATATATTTATTGTATATTTTAATAGAATCTTGATAGATACTTGATAAGTCATTATTTTCATTCATAATTGTTATATTATTATTAGTACTTGATGTTTCTTCACGTATACATTCAACATCCATCCAATATTTTATCAATGATATTTTACCAAAATAATCCATATATTGTATGAAATAACCGAGCGCAAATTTATCAGTTAATATTTCATTTAATGTATTTGATAATCTTGATTTAGTTGATATTATTTTTGATAAATCATTGTCATTATTTTCTTCAATTAAATTATTTGGTAATAAATTTTTAACAATTTTATTATCATTGTTATTTAAAGATCTATTTATTGTTGAATTATTTGATGTTATTATTTCCTTTTTTTTTCCTATGATAAATTAAAAATAATTATTAATATTGTTTCAACTAGAATGTTGTTGTGTTTACGTTATTTTTTCTATTTTAAAATTTGTTTTTTTTTTTTTAATTTGATGTTATAGCTGCTATTATACTTGGTAATTTATATGATTTTTAGACGATTTATTTACCTGATTTTTTAAAAAAATTTAGCATTATTATTTAGCATTATAAAACATTGTAAATTATATATTATTTTTGTTTATTTATATTTTTTATTTGATACAAATGAAGATCAGCAACCATTTTTTATTATTTTTTTTTGTTTTTTTTGTTTTTGAAGGCCATGGAAACCAACTTAACAGTGCCCGATTAAAAATTCCCTGCAACTAATGGCGCGAAGAGTTACGATTATTTTAAAAATGATACGAATTCAAACAACACGAGACACAAAAAAGAATGTTTTTATATTAGATATATATTTATGATGTACATCTGAAAATTTAAGATTTAATTTAATATTTCAATTGAATATAGAATGAGATTCAATTTAATTTCCAATTGAATATAGAATTCATTTTTTCGACTGAACTAAAAGTGAAAATTTTTTAAAAAAAGACATCAAAAAAGTTGTGGCCTACGTTTATAAAACATTCAAAGAGGTATTTGATGAGATAGACAAGATACAAACAAAGTGAGACAAGCTTTACGAAAAATTTACAACATTTAATTAATACCAAAACATTTAATCCCTTTTAATTTATATTTCCCTCAATGTTTTATGTCGATTAAAATGCCAAAAAAAAAATATATTTAAATAAAGTTTGTAAAAAGTTTGTTCTGTATTTTTAATTAATTACTAAATGATGATTGGGATTAAATCCAAGTTGAATAACTTTATTGTAATTATTATTAGAGGCCAATGTCCGCATCAGTTGAATGCAAAATACCGGTTTGAATGATTTTATTCTGATATTTATTTTTCTTGGCATCGTTGCAATCTTAAAACATTTTAGTTTACTCAAAGCAACCCAAGCGATTATGTCGATGTTTTATAAAAATAAATATTTAACAATATTTTTTTATTATTTAATATTAAAAATTGTAGGATCATCACCAGTATCGTATGATCAACGACAAACTGGTGATCTTAATTTTCAGCTTGATGTTAAGAATGTACAGGTCGTTGCACTTGTCAATAAAGATGTCTTGGATGACTATGTGGTATAATAAAAATCTTTCTCTATATATTATTCATTATTATTAATTTTATTGTTAATTTTTATATTTTTCAGGATTATGATTATGCCTATGATTATGCTGATTTTACAATAAAACCAATAGTCAAACCAACATCATTACCTAGTAATTCAACAGTTAAACCATGGGTTACTTGGCCAACTAATCCACCAACAAATTTATCAACAACATCATCAAGTATTATTGATGATAAATTCAACAATATCTCCAATTGAAAATACAAATTCAACAATATCTTCAATTGAAAATACAAATTCAACAACTAATAATATAGCTGATACAATATCAATAACTGAAAGCTCATTGTTTAAATTAAATTTAAAAAATCCATGTCGTAATGGTTATCATAAAAATTCAAAAGGAAGATGTAGAAAAAATTTAAGACATCGTTTATCATTATTACCGTAAGTTAAATAATATTTTTAATTAAAATTTATAATTATTATTGAATAAATATTTCAGATGGTCATTGAAACTTGCTCCAAGAAATTCACCACAATTTTTTAACAATTTTAAATAAAAAAATTTCAAAAAAAAAAAAAAATACATAAAACTCGTTTTTATTATTATTGTAATTTTAAATAAATAAATAAATGAATAAAAGTTTAAGCAAAAAAATATACTGTATAATTATTTCTCCCACTTTTTATTATTATTATATGAATATGTATACATAACGGACATGAAGATGATACTTGTTGAAGAAGAAAAGTCAGTTCAGTCTTAAGTCGTTCAGCCATCATCATGCAGCTATATTTTTTAATTTTGTCTCTTGTATTATCATTATCATCATCATTACCAAGTAAATATAATCAACGTCAAGATGGTAAATTACATCATCATCATCATCATCAGCAGCATTAGATTCATCATCTTCATCTGGTATTGATTTTATATTACCTGATTTACTTGAAGATACATTTAATTTTCGTAAAACAATAAAACAACAAACAACAAATAATCAAGATAAAATATCTAATGATAATAATGAAGAATTAGAAAATAATAATAATCATAAAACTTTACGTAACATTGATAATAAAAAAATTAATGAAATGAAATTAATTGGCGATGGAATTGAAAATTGTGGACCCGGTAGATTTCGTGATAGATTTGGTATTTGTCAATATGATGGTTCTTTGAAAAATTAATTTTATTTAAAACTTTTTTTTATAAATAAAAGCTTATTATTAATTTTATATTTTTAAATTTACTATATTTTATAATAAATATATATATCATATGTTCTAAAAAAAAAAATCAAGTTACTTGTAATAACAAGATAAGAAGAAAGAAAAAAAAAAACTTAATAATAATAAAAATATCAGGATCCATAAGAGAAAACAAAAAACAAGATGAGTAAAAAAAAAAAAGAAGCTGGTTGAGTTCAAGTTCATGAAAGTTTCTTGAACTTGAAAATTGGAAGGGGATAGTTGTGTTACCAACCAAGTTGAATCCTTTAACATGAGAATAATTTTACAGTACATACTTAACATTCAACCAGTAAACAACAAAAATTTTAATAACAAAAAACAAAAAAAACAAATGGTATTAATCAACATGAGAATATTTAAAACAATATTAACAACACTATCAATATTATCAATGATAATTGGAGGTTTTAATTGTTCACCATTATCATCATCACTTCGTGCTGAACATCGTGGTACAGATGATGATGGACTTGATTTATCATCTGATAATTTAACATCTGAATTATCATCAAAAGATGATTATTTTGATCAACGACAAAATGGTACTGAAAATTATCGTATTCATGTTGATGGACTTGTATTTGTTGTTGCACCGATTGAAGCATTATTACTTGCAGCAAGTAATACTGATTTATCTGATAATTATTTTCCAATAAATAATAATAAAACAGAAGTTATTAAACCAGATAATGAAATATCAAAACCAGAACAACCGAAACCTGACGATATATCAAAACCCAATGATGATAAAACAACTGAAAAAACAGATTTTAATAATAAAATTAATCACAAGTAAGATTAATAATAAATTTTATATAATAAATTAATTTAATACCATTTTTTTTCTTCCTTTTTTTCAGACATCATTTGAGATTTGCCAGTCTTCTTGGACCTGTTTTAAAAAAACTCATGAATCAATCAGCATAATTATCTTCTTTTTTTTTTCAACAATTTTATATAAAAATATTTAATCATTCATTAAACTATATTATAATGTATTCAATTAAATGTAAAACATGGTAATAAAAATTACAGATAAAAATTTGTTTTTAAAATTATTTTATTTAACATGCAAATTAATTGAAAAAAAAATAAAATAATATCCTATATTAACTGTACAATTTATAAAGACAATTAAAATGCAAAAAAAATATACTTTTTATGCAATAATATTGTTAATAATTGAAAAAAAAAACAAAAAAACAGTCTTAAAAAATTATTTTTAAAATAGACGATACATTTAATTGTCAAAATATCATAATAATATTTAGAAAAAAAAATCTTAAAAAGACTAGAATTATGATTATTATAATATATTAAATTTAATTATCAATAATTTGATTATTATTTGATGTAATTTTTTCATCAAATTTACTTTCAAGTATTAATTTTTCATCACGTAATTCTCTGATACATGTATCATTGTCTAGTTGTATTATTCTAAGTACTTTTAATAATTTTGTTAAAAAATTATCAACATCAATAACTTGATCAACAAGATTAACAGCATTACAGTAATCAATTGTTGATGTATTTTTGTCATCATTAATATCATGTGAATGATTATTATCAGAAAAGCTCATTGAATCATCATTATCAATATTATTGTCATCACAATAATCATTTTTTTGTTGTTTATTATTTAATAATGAATGTGTTAAATTTATTAAACTTGTATTACCATCCTTATCATCATCATCATCATCATTCTCATCATCTTCATCATCATCTTTATTATTATAAATTAAATGTCTCAATGAATCACAACTAGATAACATATTTTTAGTATGATAATCATTAATTGGTACATCTTCAAGTACACTTTCCATCATTAAACATGGTTCTGTTTCATAATCTAACATATCAGTTGATGATTCCATACTTAAATCATGAAATAATAATTTTTTATTATTATTTTGTTGACGTAAAAATGGTTGTTGTGCGGCATTTTGTTGTTATTGATGGTGTTGTTGTTGATGATACTGGTGATGATTCATTGCTACTATTCGATTTACAATATGCTTCATTATGATAAATAACATCTTCTAAATCTTTTTCTGATATATTATATGATTTAATTAATTGTTCAATTAAAGCATGAATTCTTGTACCAAGACCATTTAGAGCAACTGATGCACCAGATACAGCAGCACCTTGGGTTAATAATAATTCACGAAATTTATAATCAAATGTTTTTAATTTTAATAGTAATGTTAAATTTTCATTTTTATATTTATCTGATATATTTTGCAATTTTTTTAATTCATTATTATTAAATAATATATCGGCATTTAATTTATTTATTATTAAATTTTTTTCAGCTAATTCATTTTCAATATCCTTCATAGCTTCGTTCATTGTTGTTTTTTCAATTTGTAAAAATTCTTTTAACTCCATTGTTTCATATTCAACGTCTTGTTGATGTTTCAATAATAATTTTTGTTCATTTATATTTTTTTCTAAATTATTATTTAATAATATACATAATGATTTTAAATTATTAATTTCTAATTTTTGTTTTTCAACAATTTGTTCTGATTCATGTATATGACATTCAAGTTTATTAAAATTATCATTATTATCATTATCATTTGTTAAACCTAATATATTCATAATTTTTAAACTATTTTTTTCAAGTTTATCATTGATAAATTTATTATTAAGTTTTTCATTATCAAGTTGTCTTTCAATATTTTGTAATTTTAATTTTAACATTTCATTATCATTATTTAATTCATTGTATTTTAATTTTAATTTATTATAATCATCAATTGTTTGTATATTAATATCTGTTTGTACATCAATATTTTTATAATCTGGTTTATTTGGTGATACAATATATACTGGATTACCAGCAAATATATTATCAATATCATCACTTGTTAATCCAGTTTGACAACTTATTTCATGATATATTTTAATTTTTTCATTATTTTTATTATTTATTTTTTTATTATTATTATCAATTAATTTTTTTATATTTTTATTTCTTCTTGGTAATGTTGCATATGTATCAATTGTATTTTTATTATCATTTATTGTTTTTTTTGTTAATAATTGTTTACGTGTTTCATCAATAATTAAACGTCCTCTTGGCATTGTTGTTGATGAATATTTTGATGATACATTTGATGATTGAGAACGTACTGATGATGATGATGAACGTTGTGATAAATCTTTATCAATTTCTTTAGCTAATGCTGATGTACTTGATAATGTTAATGAATCTGGTATTGTACGTGTTCTTATTTTTATTTTATTTAAACTTGTTGTCATATTATTATTCAATTGTTTCTTATTATCATCACGTATTAATGATTTATCTCTTATTGGTTTTTTATCAATTGGCTGATTATTTTTCATTTGTGTTAAACGATTTATTGTTGATGTACGTGTTTTAATACGTGGTGTATTATTACTATCATTATTTTGTATTTGATTATTATTTTTTGATGTTAGTTTTATTGATAAATCAACTTTACTTTGTTTTTTTCTAGTACCAGTTGATGCTGCTGCTGCTGTTGTTGTTTTTGTTGTCGTTAATGATGATGAAGACGATGATGATGATATTGGTGGACGTTTATCAATATTTTTATTTACTTTTACACATGTTGATGAACCAGCTAATGATGAATTTGAACTAGCAATACCTTCATTATTAATACGTGATGATGTATTTGATGTTGTTGTTGTTAATGATAATCCATTACTCGGTGTTTGTGGTGTATCATCATTTAATATGGCACATGGATCTTCATAAACTGAACAACAACTTACTAAACTTGAATCACAACTTGCCTCATCAAGACCATTACAACTACCTCGACAGCCATTTATCTAAAAATAATGATAAAAACATATTAATAATAATAATAATATAAATATATTTTTTATTTATTTTTTATAATTACCCGGGCTATTTCAATAGTACATCCTTCGACACCTGAATCACTACCATCTTTATTATATGATGATAATATATTATCAGCTGTATTTATAATTGTTAATGGACAATCATTATTTATTGTTATATTTTGTTCATCCTCATCATGTTGTTCTGATAATTCTTTATCTGATGGTGTTGATAAATCATCAGGTACACCTGAATCTTGACGTTTAACATAATGAGGTGATGCTGGAAGTGATAGTTCAATTTTTGGTTTGTCCATAATTTTTTCATCAATATTATTATCCTTTGAAAAGAAATTCAAATTAATATTTTAATTATTTTGCCAATTTTTTATCTAATTTAAATGTTATTTAATTTTTAACACTTGGGATAATTGTTATTTCCTTTTAGTAATGAAAAATCAATAATATTCGACTAGAGTGAATGAAAAAAAAATACGTAATAATAAGCGAGATAAAAAATGATTATCAAGGTTAATTTTATTTAAGGTCATTTGACGTAATTTTTTCAATTTATTAGATAAATTATTTAAATTATTGATTTAAAAGTTAATAATAAAAGGGCATATATCCCTTGATGATTTTTTTTTTTATTCAATATTCAAGACATAAGCCTTTTTGTAATATATTTTTCATTTCCTAGCAAACATTTTAAAGCTACATATGAAAAATCAAAAAATCGAAAAAAAAAAAAGTAAAAAAACACTCAAGTCTTTCTAGCATCAACAAAATACAAATTAAAAATTTAAAAAAATAATAATTGTGTCTTTTTGTTAGTAATCTAAGCATGTATGAAAAAAAAAAATTGCAAAATTTTTAAACAGGAAATTGTGATGAGTTTGAATGGAGAATAAATGAAGAGAAGGCGTATCAAAGTTGATTGGCAAATGACACAAGTTTACGTTCTACTCATGTGATAAAAAACACACTTACAATTTGTCATTTTATAACTAAAAATATTATCAGTTAATTTAAAACATTATTCATTCATTTAATACTAATCTAAAAAAATATTTTACATGTAAAATATTTTTTTTTTACGGTGGAAATTAAATATTACTACTGCTGTTATTACAAATATTTGTCAAAAACTATTTTTAACCAATTTCAACTATTTCTATATTTATTTATAAAAATTTTATATTCATTTTATAAAAAAAAAAAAAAGTTTCCATGATATTATGATATTTACTCATAATAATAATAAAAAAAAAACACGAAAATTAATTATAAATTAAATAACAAAAAACTAATTTAAATTTTTTTTTTTTTTTTGTTTTTTTCATGGCTGATTAAAATTAATAAACTCAATATGGTAATTAATTAAATTATGTAAATTTTAATAAATTAATTATAAAGATAAAATATACAATTAAAAGAGAAAGTAATTTTTTTTCATGTGAAAAAATATTATTTTGTGTTACATTAAACGTTGAATGAAATTTTAAGAATAAAATTTTGATTTGTTTTTTAAATAATTTAGATACTTGTGTAAGAATAAAATGTAATAGAAATAAAAACTAAAAAAGCAAAAATAAAATATGTTGGTATGGCATTTGTGAAATGTATTTATTGTATCCGGATTGTGTTGGAACGTAGACACATGGGGTAAAAATATACATGGCCTCAGCATACTGACGAGGACATTTAACTGCATAAATATCAACGTGGGGAATCTACCACATGTCCAAATTTGCAATAAAATTTTTTTGTAAATCATCTATTTCTCAACACAAAAAGTCACAATTGCGTCAGGCCAAAAACTTCAAAGCCAATTCTTTTATATAAATTAAAATAATATTTATATTTTTATTAAATATATTCTATTATTATTTATTAAATAATAATAATTTATTTATTATTAATAAAATTAAAACAAAAATAAACAAAAAAAAAAGTAAAAAAAACAAAAATACTTGTATTTAAAAGGAGTACGTTTAAAATTTGTTATTTCAAAAGAAGATTTTGCTTTCTCCTTGCAAAAGTTATCAACAAAAAATATAATAAATAATAAATGAATAAAAAATTTATTTTATATATTTATAATAAATATATATGTGCATGTATGTAACTGAGTAATACAAGAAGGATCGATAATCATCACCGGTGCATAACGTGACGAAAAAACTAAATAAAAATAACAACAATAAAATAAATATTATTAAAAAAATATATACCTATAGGTCTATAAATGATATTAAATAAAATTATAATTTAATTATGTTTAATAATTAATTAGTTGTAGTTAATTTTGTTTGTATTTTTTTAATTCAAATAAATAATTACCTGATAATTAGATGAGTCATGATGAATTTCTGTATTTTTGGAAGACATGATGATCCCTTGGGATCTTTACTCAAATTTATTTCACATATATAAACTATTATTGTGTTTATTGTTATTTTTTTTAACTGTTTTAATCACAAAAATAACAATATGCAAAAATGACATATACCTAAGTATATATTTCTTGTCATTCAATTGTTTATATTTTTCGTTTTGTTAACACACAATTTTAAATGCACTTATTATATTATATTTTATTAAATAATTTACTGTTTATGTTAATTAAATATAACCGGTAGATATTATTGCTTTGATAAATTATCGTTGACTGAATAACAATGAAAAATAAAAAAAATAAAATTATAAATTCTAGGAAATAAAAAACGAAGATGCGTCTGATGCCATGTCGATAAAGTAAATATTTATTTTATTGTTTGATGATGCAAAGTGGCGGCCATTTTGTATTTTTTAAATTCAAAAACTATATTGTTTTCAAGGCAATTAAAATGTATAGTACTTTTTTTTTTTTACCTAAACTCGTCCAAAAATTTCATCGTAGGCACACACAAATATATAAAGAATTCACATCTGTTTTATTTGTGTATAAAAGAAATAAAAATTATGAAATTTAGCGTTTTAATTTTATGATAAAGAAAAACAGAAAATTATTAATTCAAAATAATAGCCTTTAAATGCGTAATTACTTATTTCATATAAAATAATTTTAAAAAATGAATTATTTGACTTTACCTTTTTCTGCATTTGTTAATATCCATTTCACACAAATAACACAAGTTATCAAGAAAACTGATATATAAATAATAAAATAAATGAAAAATTTAAAATGTACTTTTTTCATACCGTTCGAGTCGTTGTATTTTTTTTTTCTTTTTTTTTTTTTTTTTTTTTTCATTTTATTTATATATAACTATACCTATTCCAAAGAAGTTTAAATTTGTTCTGTTTAATGTTTCCTCCCTTCAATGATTTCACCCTCTCTAGCAATGTAACTCCTCCTACTGACAAATGTTATATCATTAAACTTTATGAACTTAATTTTTCCATAAAAAGAAAATTGATAACATATAAAAAAGTTTAAAATTATATATAAATTAAATATGAATTTTCTTGTCTATAATATAAAACAAGAATATTTTTTTTTTCTTTTATATAATATAATATATAATTTTAAAAGTCCATAAATTATTTTTTCATTTTTAACAAATCAATAATTGTGAGAATAAAATTTATCATTTCAAATTAATTATTTAAATTGATAGTTTCGAGGAAAAACTTTTCTTTTTCACTGTAATTTATATATAATTTTAATTCATTACTTGACAAAAAAAGTTTTTTAAACTCAGTAAAATTTTAATTTGAAATTGATATTTTTCTGGATTATTTTTTATTCAGTAGCTGCAGTAGTTTTGAACTTACTTATCTTTTAGTCACTTCATTTGTTTATACTATAGTGATTTATCTCAGTTCAATAATAATGGAAAAAGAAGAACAATTGAAAAATCTTGCAAAATGTAGAAAAAGACTAAAAATAGTGACAATGGCTTTGGGTATATGGCCTAAAAAAAATCCGAATACTAATTTTTATTGGATCCAAGCATATATTGTTTTGGCTTATCTTGTCGTCGTATATTCAGCTATTTTGAATTTTATGTATCAAAATCGCCATTCTTTGACAATTGTCCTAAAAGGAGCAAGTTTAAGTTTGAGTTTTTCTATTGTAACACTCAAGGTAAGTTAAAAAAACATTTATTTATTTATTTTCTTATATATGCAATTTTTTAAAAGGTTGTCGTGTTTATTTATCGACGTAAAAAAATACGTAAAATTGAAGAAACAATGGAAGAAATATTACAATCACAATTGTCAAAGTCAGATGAACTTGTGACTAGGATGCTTGGTCCACTTGATTATTTTGCTCAACATATTTCATTTGGAATATTTTTTTTTGGCT
>JAPYYR010004327.1:0-10742 GCA_030523065.1 Aphidius colemani | reverse complement strand
AAAATAAATTAATTAAATTATCAAAAAAAAGACAAGAAGATAATAATTTAACAAAAAAACAAATTTATCAAAGACAAAGACAACGTCAAAAAGAACAAGCTAAAAAAAAATTTAAAAAAATTAAAAAAAAAAATAAACTTTTAATAAAATATTAAAATATATTAATAAATATAAATAATTATGTTGAAAAATTAAAAAATAAAAAATTTACAAAAAATCAATTAAATTTAAAAAATGAAAATATTAGATTTAATCATAAGAGAAATAAAATTAAAGGTTAAACATTATGTTTAATGGGTAATAATAAAATATCTAAATGGATGAAGGGTCATGTACGTACACCATTAAATAAATTTGAAAAAACTTTAAAAAATCATTCAAATATAATTTATTATAATATTGATGAATATATGACGACTCAAAATTGTAGTAATTGTAATAAAAAATGTAAAATAAGTATAAATGGTGATCGTTATTTATATTGTAAAAATTGTCATATAACAATTGATATTAATTGTAGGGTTACCATGTGTGCTGATTTTCAAATCAGGACATTTTGCCTACCTCCAAATCAAATTGTAGAGATAAAAATGAGAAGAGAATTTTTTCTAAGCGTGGAATTTTCACTTTTTCCGCTTTTTTCTCAAAAAAGTTTAACATAGAAAAAAGTAGAGAGAAATATTCTTGACTAAAAAAAATTTCTCCGAACTTTTCTCCACCCGAGTTTATTGGAGAAAAAATCGAAAAAATTTTTCTCCGTTTACTGCGGAGATGATCGGAGTAATCACGGAGAAGTATTTTCACCCCAGATATCAGATTGATTGTTAAAGAAAAAAAATAAAATCTTGACAAATCAGGATTGCCATGAATTTGTTACGGTGCATTCCTATACTTTTTCCTGTTATAATTTTTTTCCAGATGGTTCCATTGAATTTAAAATTTCTGCATAATGATTAGTTATTTTTTTCAGTGAATGATCACAGGATTTGTATAAATCTTTAGCAATTTTCATGTATTTAATGATTGAAAAAAATGATTTATCAAGTATCTATCAAGATGCTATTAAAATATACAATAAATATACCTATCAAAAATGATTTATTAAAAATTGATAATTATGATAAATTTGATGATAATTTCATCAATACAAATAATGATTATTTAAAACTGATTAACTATTTATTAATTTTACAAAAAAAAATCTATCAAATTATTCAAGTTATTCAAGAGTGAATTTTATTGTAAATATCAAATTAGTATTCCAGTTAGAAAATTTCATTGTCTAATTTATATATTCAAGTTGTTAATATTACGTATGAAAATTATATCCAGGTCGGATGAGAACTATAAAAAGCCATGTCAGTTAAGTAACACCAAGACTCTCAACTGTATCATGCTGCTGTTTCAATTGATACCATTTTTTTTAGGTAAGTAAAAATATACAAATTTATTCAATTATTAATGAAGCTCTATTCATTCATATCACAATGTAAATTGTCTATTAAAAAAATCTATATTTATCTACAAAAAAAAATTAACATTAAACTATTTTTTTCTTTTTTTTCAGCGGCAAGAATTAATGACAATGTTGAAAAGTGGATTTACGGAGCTGAATATAACTTTTCGGGTTATTTAAAAATGATAACATCTCTTGAAAGTGATAAAGGAGTTAAACATGGTACTGTTGTTAATTTGTCCTTGATATGTCGTTCAAAAGAACCAGATTTTTTAAGATGTCAACTAGAAAATACAATAATAAGTCGCCTTAAACCTCAAGGCTTTGATAATGGTCAATTTAAAAATGATGATTATAATAATTATCGCAGTATAAATTTGATAAATATACCATTTGAAATTAATTTTAATAAAAATGGTATTAATTATTATACATTTGATAAACCAGATGATAAAAATATACCAATGTTTGCCGTAAATATGGCAAGACTTGTTGGTAATCAATTAAATTTTGGTAATGATTTTTCGGATGAAATGAGAAGAAAATTCCGTGGATTTGAAAATTCTACAGTTGGAGAATGTCAAGTTGATTTTGATATTATAAGACAACCATTTGATGATTCAGATAAATTATTTAGTGAATATTTATTAACGCCACTTGATAAACTTGGTGAATCTAACAATGAAATAATTTCTATATCGAAAAATCGAAATTTAAAAAATTGTTTAAAATATGGTGAGCCATTTTTTGGTACGAGATATACACTTGGACTTATTTTGCGAGATGTTCAAACAAAATTGGTACGAATATAATTATTTACAATTAAATTTTAATACTATTAATTTTATTTTATTTAACAGAAAACATCGACAAGTAAAATAAGAACATCAACTCATGAATTTACATCACAAACAATTAATGAAAATGACATTTATGACGATGACAAAAAGCTATTAGGAAAAGTAACAGATTACATGGAGTTGAATTTAATAAAAATTGTTCCATCAAAAACTAAATTACTAGACTTTAAAGATCCAATTAAGTTTGGTGTATTATTAGAAAAATTAGAATCCGGTGAATCTAAATATTAAAAAAATAATTATAATACAAATAAAAGAAAAAATATCAAAAAATAATTGTAAATTTATTAATAATAAAATAATAATAAAATAAAATTATGTCTTTTTTGTTATTTATCTATGACCATGAGATTGATGTTTAAAAAATTCCAGTAAATATATGTATTTGAAGCAATCACGTGGCATTAAAATTGCCAATTGAATTAACTTGTTAAGTGATAATTTAAAATTGACATAAAAGGAAGGAACATAGAAGGAATTTATCATTTAACCAGTGAACAATCTCACATCATAACTTCTCAAAAGAAATGATTATAACTCTTTTACCTTTATTTCTTGGTATGTAATATTTTTTTTATAAATATTCAATTAGATTTATTTCATATATATATTTACAGCTGCCAAAATTGGACCAGATGAATCACTTGTCTGGAAGCATGGTGGTGAGGTAACATATGAAATAAATAATCGTGCAACAATAACACATTCAGATGACTCAAATGGACATGATAGAATATTTGATTTAAATGGTAAAATGAGCTGTCAAAAAATGCATGACACAACAATGTTATCATGTTCACTTCATGATATTAAAGTACATACAACATTTGTTGATGACATTATATCACAAAAAATTAAAGCTGATTATGTACGTGAAGATATATGGACTAAAAAATTTCTTCAACAAGAAACATTTAACATACAATTTGATAAAAATGGTGTTAATGATGTGCTAATTGGTAATAATGTTAATCAAGCAATTTGGGGAATGATTGGTGCATTTATAAATTTACTTGATGTTGGATTAAATTTAAATGAAAAAATTGAAGGTGATTTTATAAAAAAAGCTAATTTAACAAATGGCTATTGTAAAACAAAATTTTTTATAACACGTTCAATTGAAAATGAAAATAATGATGACTTAAAATTAAATAATTTCAATTTGTTTCTTATCAATAAGCCAAATGAAACACTTTCAAGAATCATTGAAATATCAAGAAAAATTGAAGATAATAATTGTTCGTTTAAACGTTATTCAGCATTTTTACATCGTGAGAATAGAAAATTAAAACCACAAGATTTTCATGTTGACATTGTAAGTTAAACTTGTTAATTTAGATGATTTGGATTATTTAACAAATTATTCCTATTTTTTTAGATATCAGCTGGTAATTTTATGTCAATAAGTGATAAAAATTTATCGTCATTTTCAAAAACTCATATGAAAATTACAAATTTTAAAAAAAATATAAAATACATGATTGATGAATCAATGTCTATGACTTTAAAAAACATCAAAGCCATTAAGTTATGTGAAAATAACGACAAAATATCAACAACTAAAAACTAATAAAAATAAAAAATTTATGTAGTAATAATTATTAATAAATAAATAAATAATATTTGAAAAAATAAAAAAACTAATTGTAAAATTATTTTTAGTTTAAAAAAAGGAAAAAAAACAAATTTCATTTATCAAATAAAATAATTGAATTTGCCTGTGACATTGTATGTAGGAAATTATTATTTCAACAATATTAACCTTCAAGATTATGTTGAGGTTGAAACCTACATTGTTTAATAAAATATACCTAGAATAATTTTTTTAAATTAAATTATTATCTCGTTTATTATTTGTCTCATATATCATTCATATAAAAAGCAACATTGCACAAGACTTTAGTATGAAAAATTTTTTTAATCCAGCATCATGTCTAAAATTGTGATTTTGCCACTGTTAATAAGTAAGTGATAAAATTAAATTTTGAATATTAATTAAATAATGATAAATATAATTATTTTATTAAAAATAATATTTTTTGATTTTAACAGTTAGCCAGTTAGATTTGAAAAATGACTTGTGGCATTTTGGTCCAGAGATAACTTACAATGTTACATACAACGCAAATACATCATTAAATCAATCAAATAATAATTTAAAAAATAGTATATTAAATTACGAAATGAAAACTCAACTTAAATGTCGTCCAAGAACATTAAAAATATTAAATTGTCACATTGAAAAACCAGTTGTCAGCTTTGATTTAACAAATACATCAATATCATCTGAAAATATTTGTGGTGAAGATATTGATAAACAAAATTTCGAGATAAGATTCAACAGATTTGGAATAAAAGAATTAATTGTGTCATCAAATATTAAGCCATATATTTTAGATACAATAAGAGCAATTGTTAATCAATTAAATGCTGGTGTTGATTTGACCGTTAGAACAAATGGAACATACAGAACATGGGAAAATTTTACAACTGGAGATTGTTTAACTTTTTATGATGTTAAATTGAGTGGTGATAATTTGGAGAAAAAAAAAAATGATGGTGAAGGATTTAAATGGAGATCAGATGTATCAACAGTCATAACAAAAATAAGAGATATCAAAAAATGTCGTATCAATGCACCTTATTTTCTTGGAAGTCGTGAAGCTTGGAGAGACACTCCTCAAGTGTTGATAAATATTGTAAGTTTATTTCATTTTATTTGTATAAAATATCAGCTAAATTATCATTTAATTTTAGAAAACATCAAAGACAGTTATGTCTGCAAGTAGAACAGCTTTTACATCAACAACAAAAACATCAATAGAAATTGAAAATCAACAAATAAAAACACCAGCAATTTATATGAATGAAACAATGACAAATAACAAGAATTCAAGAACCAGCTTGTACCAGTGTTATCACTGGTAAATGGTTACATGATGATTTATCAATAGAAAATGATGTTAATGAACAAAAAAAATACAATGTTACAATGATATCATCATTGACATCAATGATGTTTAATTTTGATAATTAAAAATTAAAAATAATTTATTTATTTAATTTTAAAATTATTATTATTTATTGTTAATATAAATAGTCTAGTCTTGATGAAATAATAATTAAAAAAATAAAACAAATAATATTATTTTAAATATAAAAAATAAAATCTTGATACTTTTTTCTTTACATTTTTTTTTCTTTACATTTATTGTTTGAATTTTATCAGTGATGATATGATATCAAATGGCTGTAATTAAACAGGTCAACCGGTTTGTAATGTAGTAGCAAGAAAACATATAGTCAATGTATCGTCAGTGTGTCGTGAACTGTCGTACGACGTAGATCTTTTAAAATGGAACGTTGGATTGGAAAAATAGCTATTGTAACTGGTGCTAGTTCTGGTATTGGTGAAGCAATATCAAAGGCTTTTGCATCTGCTGGTTGTCATGTTATTGGTTTGGCAAGACGTGATGATAGATTAGCTAAATTAACAAATGATTTATCAAGTGTTAAAGGATCATTTGATGGTGTCAAATGTGACGTACGTAATGAGCAAGAAATTATAAATGCTTTTAAATATGCTGAGAATAAATTTGGTTGTATTGATGTGCTGATTAATAATTCTGGAATTTGTGAAAATAAATTTTTATCTGGTAAATAAATTTTTAATTATTAATCATTATATAAACTAATTTTAATCAAGTAAATGAAAATTTTTAATTATTTATTTATTTTTAGATAGTACAACGGAAGACATTCGTTCTGTTGTTGATGTAAATTTGATTGGAGCTGCTTTGTGTACACGTGAAGCAGTAAAAGTCATGAGAAAATATGAGAGCGAAGGTCACATTATCAATATCAACAGGTAAATAACGATAAATATACAAAAGAAAACATCAATTTAGTCTATTAAAATTGTATATAAATTTAAAAATAGAAAAACCGGTTTTTACATGAAAGTTTAGAAAGTTTGCAAAATCTAATAATAAAAATTTGATAATATTTATTTCAGTGTGTTGGGTTTGAATGCAAACTTGGCTAATGCACCAACTGGAATGTATGCTGCAAGTAAATTTGGTCTTCGTGCAATGTCACAAAATTGGCGTAAAGAATTCACTTTGAAAAAAGATAAAATAAGAATAACAGTTAGTATTATTGTCTCTATATTTATTTTAAATTAGTTTTTTTGTTAATTTTTATTTTTATTTTCAAACAGGAAATTTATCCGGGTCTTGTAAAAACAGAAATTGTTAATTCGTTTGATCCAACAGGAAAAATGTATGAAGTTCTTCCTCATTTGAAAGCAAAAGATATTTCAGATTGTGTTATTTTTGCTCTATCAGCACCTTCTCATGTTCAGGTAAAAATAAAAATCATCTGCACTTTTATTTACTTTTTTATTTTAAAAAAAAAAAAATTACCTTTCATTTTCGAAATTTATTTCATTTCTAGGTGGAAGAAATCACAGTTGCACCTCTTCATGCGAGCTTACAAAAATAAATAAAATTCAAATGTAAATAATGATTATAATTACACATAAAATTTATAATTTTTCTTTATTGTTGAATTTTTTTTCAAATAAAATTATATCGATTTAATAGTTTATTAAGAAAAAAAATTGTTACAAACAGTTTTTTTTTATAAATTCAACAAGGAAATTTGTTTAAAAATTAAAAGTAAATTTTTCTTTTTTCTTTCTAAAAAATGCCCAATTTATAAATAGCTGTAATGAAATTTTCAATGATAATAAATTAATAAAACTATTTTCGCAATTGCATGAATAATTTTTTGAATCTTTATTAAAAATTTGAATGAGTTTTACACACACAGTTTCATATGTATTTACTTATAAGTCAATGAAATATATCAGCTATATTTTGTGATATTTTTACAGATTACCGTCACATATGCCTTATCTTTTCTATCCACATATTAGCCTTTGCCAACTAATTCCATGTCTATGGGTTGATTTAGAAACTTGTTTGATTTTTGAAAAAAATTATTATTAATTATTATTATGTTAAAGTGGTACTCTACACATGGAATATGAGCCGAGTGTTGGAAGATTTTCTTTGATTTTTTCGTCGCCATTATTTTTATTTGCAGTTTTTTTTCGGTTTATTCTCTTCAACAAGATTTTTCAATTCATGTAAATCTTTTATGCTTTCATAAAACGGCACCATCGATATACACTGACCAAAACTATCAGAATTATTGCCACTAAAACGAGCTAAGAATTCTAGATATCGTCCTTGATTGGAGATGATTGAAACTTGGTGTTGAAGTGTATTACGATTTAAAAAATTAAGACGGTTAGCAATCTTTATCGATAATTCATTAGCATTTTTTACATTTTTTAATTCTTCTGTTAGATTCGATAGATTATTGTATCCTGTTTGTATGTTGGTTGAAACTCTCTGAACTTCAATAACATCGGCATTAATTTTATCCTTACTATTTGAAGATGGAATTACTCTATTAACTATTTTTTTTACCAAAATTCTGTAATATTCTCGAACAGACTTTGCTATATCAGCAATTGGGAAATTATAAAATCGAAGAGGTAAATTTCGAAAAGAGTGAAATTTTTTTTTCAAGTATCAGGCAAATATAAATATCGAGGAGGTAAATTTCTATATCAATTTATTTTAAAAATCTATCAAGCAAACAGAAATGAAAAGGAAGTATCAAATCTAAAAAAAACAACGAATATGTATGCATGAAATATTATTTATCTCGCCGAACTCTGAAAGATCACTATAGAAATCATTAAATTAATTAATAATGGACAATAAGTTAACTATATCATGGTTTATTTATTTTTACTTATGATTTGTTGAAAGGAAGCACCTTAAAACTATCTCATTTTTACCATCATTATTACTAAATCTTGTTGATTGCACTTAAAAATTCTAGCACTCAAACGAAAGAAAAATTGTTTATAATATTACTTGATTTTATAAATTTTTATTTACTAAAATAATATACTTATCCAGTTATAATACTTGAACAAAGGCGACAATTGAAAAAAAGTTATAGAAATTGTTTCTGGAAAAGAAAAATAATATTAGTTTCATCTAACATCACGCAAATTGGTTGGTCAGTTCAAAAAATATATCAAAAAAACAGTTTGTGACACGACATTTGTTACTAACAATTTGTTTATTAATTCATAATTCAGTCAATTGTGAATAATATACTTTTTTTTTATCGAAAAAATATATACATTTGTATTTCATATCACTTCTTGATAAATTTATATAAAATTTATGTAATTTAAAAAATATTTAAAACATAAACTTGTAAATAAATAAATTATTTTTGTGTCACCAATTTGAAAATATAAATTTTTAAGCATAAAATTTCTGGCCTTGACATTAGATAAAATAAATTTGTTTATAAGGTAAATTAAAAAAATTAGGTACGACAGTTGGTACAAAGAAAATATATTAATCTTTGAGTTTATCTTTGAGAAAATGATTATTCAATTGTCCTATATGTCTTTTAGTTCTGGGTCAATCATATAAATTTCCATCTCAATTTTACAATCTTCATATATTCATATGTATTAATATTGAAGTTTAAATCGTAGTATATATAAGAGATATGCAAGAGTTTGAAAAGTGTTATTCGTTTTTTAAATAAGTTACATGATGAGTGCTCTAAGTTTGATACCATTTGTAAGTAAGTATAAAACACAATTAATAAACAAATATCCTTCAAGCATAATTGAACACGAATTTATTAAATCCATAAATCTATTTTAACATTTGTATATAGTTGGACTAGTTGGGTATGATTCTTGTCTAAAATCAACTCCAGATCTGTGGAAGTATGGTCCAGAATATAATTTCAAGGTCGAATGTAATGCATCATTAACCAACACTGCTTACAACGAGATATCAATTTCAAATGTAACACTAGACTTAATATGTCGTCCATTTTTTTCAACAAGTGTTGTAACATTAGGTTCTGATGCTCTTCAATGTACAATATCAAATGCACAAATAAATAATTACAATTTTGATATTAAAAATATCAAAAATTATGATAATCATTCTTCGCCATTCGAAATAAATAATCAAACATTTGAAATTATTTATGCAAATAATGGTATCAAAAATATCAATATCCAGTTGCCAGTATCTTCATGGAGAATGAATATTTATCGTGCAATTGCTAGTTATTTAAATTATGGATACAATGATTTCATTAAAAATGTTGAAACAACATATAACATAACAAAACTTGAAAATTCAACACTAGGTGAGTGTCAAGCAAATATGAGTGTTACAAAATATCCAAATTATGAATTTACTGGTGTAAAAATGAACAGTCCATGTGATAAACTTGAACTAGAAACGATTGCATACAAAGATAAATATCCAGTTGTTGAATTTCATAAAAATAGAATATTAAATAATTGTACTAAAAAAACACCATATTTTTTTGGTGGTGATGATGATACAATAAATAAACCATCTCGTTATTTTACAAACAATGTAAGTTAATTAATTCATAAATTAAAAGACCATTTTAATGATAAACATAATTATTTCACAGACAAATTCATATGCTGTATATGTAACAGCACCATTGAGTTTTGAATCACAAACAATTAATTATGGTATTTTAACATTATTGAATAAAAGTGTACCAGTTTATGAATCAACAAGTATTAAATTGGTCAAAATAAATCCAGCAAAAAGTGAATTTAAACGTATTGAATCACCGGGAGTAACAAATATTCATTCACACTCTGAAATAATAATACCTGGTGTTTAAAATGAATGAAAATTGATTTTTAAACAAATAAAAACACATAAGTTTGTTGCAAATATTATTTACAAAAGAAAAATTACATGACAAATGATTTAATAAAAAGATACTATTATAAATACAATGCGTCACGTTGAATTATTGTATGAATAGTCATTATTCAATTTATATCGCACAAGTTTCATCATTATATGTATTTTAAATCGAGCAATTTGAACATCCGAAGGGAAGTGTTTGAGAGGTATATAAACTAGATGACAAGGTGTGGAGCTTGTTATTTGAATGTAAAGCATACACACTGAGTTGTTTTTTTTTTTTTTTTACTCAAATTTTAAAATGAAGATAGTTTGTTTAATACCATTTGTTGGTGAGTATTAAATTTTTAATTAATTTATATTAGAATTTCATTTGTATTGTTTACTAAATACCAATTGCTCGTCATGTTTTTTGTATAGTGTTAAATTTTTTTTATTTATTGTACGCTCATCAATTGTATCTGGACACGAGTGATTGATAACTTTACTGAAAATTCAAACATAAAAATAACAATTAATAAAATAGTCCAATAATAATAATTTATATTTAAGAAAAAAATGAAAACATACCAAAGTAAAATACCATCTTTAACTTTATCATAGAGTAAT
>JAPYYR010004323.1:0-11713 GCA_030523065.1 Aphidius colemani | reverse complement strand
ATTATTTTCCGAATAAAACACTGGCTTATCAGGCCTTTCTACAATGTCCTTGAAAAGAAAATGATGATTTGTAAGTTGTTCAGCTTATAAGTAATTTCTGGATACCTTTGGTCGACGTAAAACTCGATCCTCAGGAAGTGAAAATGATTTTTCTGGAAATTGAGGATCTTGAAAAAGTCTGTGTGTTTCTATTGCATCTTTTTGGAGATTAAAAAAATCCTGTTGTTCCAAATCAACTACCTCACCATTGATGTACTCTGTCAACTGTATTAATACATAAATTTATTTATCAAATAGTTAATTTACTTTTAAAAAATATTGAAAAGGTGCTTGAGTGACCTGAAGATTTTCCACTTGTTCATTTATTCGAAGGCAATCTTGACTACTACTTTCGGATGGAGTTCTTCGAAAACTTGTTGATGCTTTACTGGTGGATGAAATATCTCTCATTGAACTGCAATAGCCTTGAAAAATAATATGGATATTGGGAAAATATTATGAAGTTTATAAATTTAACTGCAAAAATATTGTGTCAATGAATTACCAATAAATTGACTTAGCAAAACCACAAAATATATATAAATTATTTTCATAATTTGAATTTAATTTTAACCTGCTGTTGAACCAGTCAGTGCAGTTGGTATTTGTGTTTTAAATTCAATTTTTTTATCCAAAAAATATAATTCCTGTTGAAGAATTTAAGTTGTTGTTAAATATTTTATATTTTTTTATTTTATCAGTAGCTTTTATTATTTGTTATTTGCACTGCAACTTACGTTCTATTTTAAAATGAAAATATCAAACAAATTTAACGTTGAAAAAATAATTCAAATGAAAAAATGCATTTTTTGCCATAAAACATTATAATAAACAATAACTTTTATGTTCTTTTTTTGTTGATATATTTTACAACTTGTTTATCCCAACGCATAAAATATTTTTAAATAAAAAAATCAAATGAATTTTATTTTTTAAAAAATTTTAAAATTCATAAGATATTTAAATGCCAAAAAAAGTTTTTAAAAATAAATGTACAGAAATGAAAGCGTAAAATAAATCTTG
Organism: Aphidius colemani; assembly: GCA_030523065.1. NCBI lineage: Eukaryota > Metazoa > Arthropoda > Insecta > Hymenoptera > Braconidae > Aphidius > Aphidius colemani. Next base: position 10,651 of record JAPYYR010004323.1, on the reverse strand, counting down.
AAACTAATTTTCTTACAATTAAACAAATCATTCAATTAATTTATTTTTAATCAGCATAGAATACACAAAAATATATTTAATAATTCGATACCATTCATCATATGATTATTTATGTCTTCATCTTTTTTAATGAATTTTTATCGTCAGCAGGTTCACCAGATTCTCTTTCATTATTTTCAATTGAATTTCTTTTTTCTTGTTTCTTTTTCCATAATTGATCAAACATTTTATGGTAATCCTCCTTCAAATTTTTTCCTTCTTCATTTGAGGTATTTTCTTGAATTTTTCCAAATATTAGTGTAACATCAACAATCGACTGAACAAATTGGTGATAAAATATATCAACGTCATTTCCATGTCTGTGAAATACAGTCGCAATGATATGATGAGTTAATTTATAATCAAATGCATCGAAAAGATTTTTCAGTTTTGTAAATGGCACAGAATAAAACGGTCCAGTTGCATGGATGTCGAATATTTCCTAATAAAAATAATAATTATTACGTCTTTTGTTATAAACCAACTGGACTAACCGATGAATTTTACTTTACTTTTGATTTTTTGATAAACTTAATGATAAGTTTAAACTGCTGTTCATTGATTCTCAATTCATTAATTCCTGGCTCATTGAAACTTTCAAATTTTGTCATGCCATTATGTACCATTAACACCAAGTCTTGACACAATTTAGCATTGAATTCCTCACAAGATGATGCTGTTGATAGAATGACAATATTATTTTTTAATTTTTTAAAAATTAATTCCATGAATAAAAACAACACTCGATAAAATATATATCAATAAACTGAAGGATAATTTTTATTTACCAATTTTATTTTTGATAGCAAATATAGTCAAGATGTAGTGCTCAAAATGAATTGATCCACTGGGGTTTTTTAAAATTGTATATATAGCATTGAAAATATTTATACCAATAAAATATCCATTTCGTTTCAATACAGTTGGAATAAAAACAGTTTTAATATATTCAGGAAATTTTTTTTCTCCATAATTTTCAAACACTTCCTTGAATGAATAAAAACCACATGCATATCAATGATAAAACCTTTTTATATAAAAAATAAAACAAATTTTTGAATAACAAAAATATTTAGTGAATCAATTGTGTCATCGAGCTCCTGGGCAATATGACCTGGTGTGTAATTGAATTACAATAATTGCCAAACAACAAATAAATAAATGAAATGAATAAAAATACATTACATACAATTTTTATTTAATGAGAGTTTGTCATCCTTCAAAATGTTGTACAAGTCTTTAAAATTAATTGTGAAATCAACCGCCATTGTTGAAAAAAGGTCGTGATCAGTCTTAAGAAGATGCATATTTTTTGATAATAAACTTCCCATCTGTAAATAATGATGATTAAAATAATAACAATAAAGATAATATAAATAATACTGATTTACCCTTTTGGTGACGGGAGGCATATGAATGTCTCGATCATAAACTCTGAATCGAAAAAAATAGAGAAAAATATTACAATTATTTATAGAAAAACTGTTGGATCATTTAGCTGAGATATTATTATTATATTTACTCTAAAATATCTTGTTGTTCAGATAGAATTTGTAGGAAAAATGTTGCTCCCTTGAATGTTTGGTCTATATATGGTATAATGTAGTAAATACCAGGCTCCAAATCAATACGTTTACCTACTTGTCCCTCAGAAGAGATCAAACAAATCTCATTACATTTCATAGAACTAGCTGTAGACAGTGGTTTTGGTACTCTCGTAATGCCATCATTATCATCATAATTTGCGTACTGAAAACGTAAATTTATTCATTTATTACTATGAAATTGAATAATGATTGATCAACTTACTGATATCAATCGAAAGTATATCGAACTGAAATCTTTTTGTAAATCATGTCTACGTTTTAATGACACACCAATAAGAACAGAACATTTTTTTTTTCCTTCGTCTGGCTTTACCAGTACCATACGATACTGCGGATTAATTTTATAAAAATTATTCGATTCTATCAGCTTTTGGGTTGATGCTCCTATAAATTTGCCTTCTATCCCTGATAATAACAGTTTTTTTCCAGTATTTGAATAGACATGATTAGTCATTTGATTGGGTGTCAAATTACAAATTTCGACGTATAGGAAATACTCAACAAAATTGTCATATAGAATCCAACTTTCTCCAATAATTTCAATATCCAATTTTGATTCTAGAGTAGCCTCGGTGAATAGAGACTTGATATTACCGTGATAAAGATCCACATATTCTACACCATATGGATCCCGAATACGTATGAGTTTAAATTCACCGTCGGCTTTATCTCCTGTTACTGTTTTTACAGCTGTTATGGCATAAGAGTGAAGTGGGATGAGATTTAATACATTTGTTCCAGATTTTTTTGGTAGTTCTTCTACATTGACAGTCGCACAACTTATCATTGTCGATCTGTCTTTTGCATTTTGAATTATTTCAAATAAACTATCGGCCGTAGATTTCACATCGTATGTTTCAGTTATACCACCTGACAAATCTTGCATTGATCGTCTAGACAAACCACTAGTGAGTTTTTCGTATGATCGATAGAGTAATTTTGCATAAGCTTTTTCAATTAAAGCTGGCTGAAATAATCAGAATAATGATTTGTTATTATTTTTCCTTGAAAATTAAAAGAGGAAAAAATATCTCAACAAACCCAAAACTCGTTAGGATATCCTGACGATGTATAAATTAGTTTATTTTCCACAGTTGGAAGACGATCATCAATGACAACGTCGACCCATATTCCAGCTTGCCAAAATCTGAGGATAAAATATTTTTTTTACCGTAAAGAAGGCTAAATTTGTCTATAGTAAAGTTATATTAACCTGAAGTGGAAAATTCCAGCATAAGCGTTAACATTGAATGTCTGGTCGTATGGCTGGACAACAAATTGAAATAAATTTGGATGATATTGAAGATGCAAAAGTCCAACGACAAACCAACAATCACCAAGTCTTCCTTGCTTCACATGAAAAGGTTTTTTATTATCAATGAATAACACAGGCTCTTGTGGCTTTTTTACAATGTCCTGAAAAATATTTTACGATAAAAAAATGTGCAGATTTTTTATTATTTTTGCTATACCTTAGGTCTTAAACTTTTTTCTCCAGAATAAAAAAATAATTCCTTTGGAAATTGAGGGTCTCGAAACAGATTATTTTCTCTAAGCGCTTTTTTTCGAAGATGAAAAAAATCCTGCTGTTGTAATTCAATCATCTCACCGTCTTTATACTCAGTCAACTGAAACAATTTATAGATTAATTTTTTGTGATTATATGTATGAATATTGTTAGAATATTTTTCAGATTACCTGGACATTTTCCACTTGTAAAAATTGCCGAAGGTTTCCGTCGGACGGAATTCTTTTGAGCTTTTTTAAAGTTTTACTGGTGCTGGGCTCAACTCCGGTGGTGCGACAATGATCTAAAACATTTTTTTTCAAATTTAATTATTGAGTTATTGCACTTTTCCAGAATTTATATTAGTCAATTACCAATAAGATGATTCAGTAAAATTACAAAAAATGTATAAATTATTTTCATAATTAATTTCGTTTTAAATTTGAATTTAATTTTAACCAGTCAGTGCAGTTGGTATTTGTGTTTTAAATTCGATTTTTTTATCCAAAAAATATAATTCCTGTTGAAGAATTTAAGTTGTTGTTAAATATTTTATCAGTCGCTTTTATTATTTGTTATTTGCACCGCAACTTATACGTATTATTTTAAAATGAAAATATCAAACAAATTTAACGTTGAAAAAATAATTCAAATGAAAAAATGCACTTTTTGCCGTGAAACATTATAATAAACAATAACTTGCATGTTTTTTTTTTGTTGATATATTTTATAACTTGTTTATCCCAACGCATAAAATATTTTTAAATAAAAAAATCAAATAAATTTTATTTTTAAATATTTTAAAATTTTTATAAATATTTATAAATTTTATTTGATGGAAAATATTTTTAAAGCTTGAAGAATATACAGTCATAAAAATATAAAATAGAAAACCAAATTTTATGTTGATGAATGTTAAAAATAACATTTAAAATTAATTTTTTTTCGAATGAAACAACTTAATTTCCATTGTTGAATTTATTTATTTCCAATCAGCATAAAATACACGAAAACTTGAGGTGCAATAATTTTTATTTTTTTAAAATTTATCTGTTTGGAATATAATTGAAAATCCAACATTATATATCAAATTATTTTTTATATTTTAATTCTTTTTGATGGACCTGAATTGTCAAAAAGTTCATCAGCTTTTCTTTCGTTTCTTTCAATAGAATTTTTTTTTTCTTGCTGCTTCTTCCATAATTGATCAAACATTTTATGATAATCTTCATTTGAATTTTTTCCTTTTTCATTTGACGACATTTGTTCTTGTATTTTTCCTGCAATAAATAATCAATTTATCTTTGGATTTTTTTTTCTTTTTTATTTTATTTTACCAAATATCAGCGTAACATCAACAACAGACTGAACAAATTGATTATAAAAAATATCAAGGTCATTTCCACGTCTCTGGAATACAGTTGCAATGATATTATAAGTTAATTCATAATTAAATGCATCAAAAAGATGTTTTAGCTTTGTAAATGCCACAGAATAGAATGGTCCAGTTGCATGGCTGTAGAATATTTCCTAATAAAAATAATAATTATTACGTCGTTTCTCATAAACCAACTGGATTAATTGCTGAATTTTCATTTACTTTTAATTTTTTAATAAACTCAAGAATAAATTTAAACTGTTGTTCATCAATCCTCAACTTATGAATTGGAGGTTCATTTAAATTTTTAAAATTCGTCAGACCATCATGTACCATCAGCACCAAGTCTTGACACAATTTTGCATTAAATTCCTCACAATACGGTCCTGTTGATAGAATGGCAATATTGTTTTTTAGTTTTTTTATCGAATAGAAAAAATTATACAATTATTTTTTTCATTTACCAATTCTATTTTTTAAAGCAAATACAATCAACATGTAGTCATTCAGATGAATTAATCCATTGTGGTTTGCAAAAAGTGCATAAACAGCATTTAAAATATTTACATCAACAGAATATCCGATATGTTTTAATGCACTTTTTAGAAAAATATGTTTTAAATATCCAGGGAAATCCTTTTCTCCATAAGTTTCAATTACTTCCTTGAATATTGTAATAATAAAAATAATGAAAATATTATTTTTAAAAATAAAACAAACTTTTAATGAAATAATATAATTTATTTATAAAAAATACTTGAGTGATTAATATTATTCTTGCTATTGTTGAATGAGACAGCTTTCTTTGAGGCACCAACTTTTTCGTTACCAATAATTCCAGTTCTAAGACAATTGTGTCATCAAGTTCCTGGGCAACATGACCTGGTACAATCAAATTTTGATGATAAATAATCAATAAAACAATCAATAAAAATATTTTACAAACAATTTTCATTCAAAGACAATTTTTCGTCTTTCAAAATGTCATATAAGCCCTTGAAATTGATGGTCGAATCAAGTGCCATTGTTGAAAAAAGCTCATGATCAATCTCAAGTAGATCGATATTTTGCTTCAATAAATTCATCTGTAAATAATTAAAACAGTAATAACAATGAGGATAATATAAAAAATGCCAATTTACCTGTTTGACGATGGGAGGCATATGAATGTCTCGATCATAAACTCTGAATCGAAAAAAATAGAAAAAAATATTATAATTATTTAGAAAGCCAGTTGGATCATTTGGCTGGAATATTATCACTGTCAAACTCACTCTAGAATATCCTGTTGCTCTGATAATACTCGCAAGTAAAAAGTTGCCCCCTTAAATGTGTCGGTTACATATGGTATAATGTAGTACGTACCGGGTTCCAAGTCAATGCTTTTACCTACTTGTCCCCGACGAGTAAATGGACCAAATTCATGATGAGTCAACGAGCTAGTAGCCAGTGGTCTTGGTACTTTTGTTGTATCATCAGTATCAAACTGGGAACGTAAATTTTTCATTTCAAAAGCAATTTATTGGATAACAACATGTCAACTTACCGATAACACTCGGAAGTATATTGAGCTGGCGGAAACTTTTTGTAAATCGAGTCTACGTTTTAATGACACACCAATCAAAACAGTACATTTAGTTTTTCCTTCATCTGGCTTTGTCAATACCATACGATACTGTGGATTGATTGTAAAAAAATTATTCAATAATATTTGCTTTGGGGTCAAATTTGCCTTCGATTGCTGATAACGCCAATTTCTCTCCAGTATTTGAATAGACATGATTTGTAATTTGATTGGGTGTCAAATTACATATTTCAACGTATGCAAAATGTGCAATAAAATCATTATACAGGATCCAGCTTTCGCCAATAACTTCAAGATTCAATTTAATTGCCAGAGTAGACGAGGTAAATAACTTTTTGATGTTACCATGATGAAAATCCTCAGTTACTCTACCGTATGGATTGCGAATACGTATGAGTTTAAATTGACCAGCGGCATTGTCGCCTTTTACTATTTTTACATCTGTAATTGCATAAAAGTGAAGTGGCATGAGATTTAATGCACCTTTTCTAAATTTTTTTCTATTGGCAGTCCCACAACTTATCATTGTCAATCTATCTTTGGCATCTTGAATTATTTCAAATAAACTTAGATCAGGTTTTATCATGAAGGTTTCAGATATACCACCTGATAAATCCTGCATTGATATTCGAGAAAAACCACCCTTCAAGTTTCCATATGATCGATAAAGTAATTTTGCATACGCTTTCTCAATCAATGCTGGCTAAAATAATAATTTGTTATTTTTTTTTCCTAAAAAATTTAAAAACAGATTGAATCTCAACGAACCCAAAACTCGTTAGGATATCCAGAGAATGTATAAATGAGTTTTCTTTCCACAGTTGGAAGACGATCATCAATGACAACGTCAATCCATGTTCCAGCTTGCCAAAATCTGAATAAAAATAATTTTTTTTTTTAAAAAATAACAAGACTAAATTAAAACAATTATTATTTACCTGAAGTGAAAAATTCCAGCATAACTTTCAGTATTAAATGTCTGATCGTATGGCTGGACGATGAATTTAAATAAATTTTGATGATATTGAAGATGCAATAGCCCAACGACAAACCAGCAATCACCTAGTTTTCCTTGCTTCACGTAAAAAGGCTCTTTATTATCAATAAACAACACAGGTTCTTGTGGTTTTTCTACAATGTCCTGAAAAATATTTTACAATAAAAAAAGATAGCTAATTTTTTCTTCATTTTGACTACCTTGGGTCTTAAATCTGTTTGTCCCAAATCAAGAAATAATTCTTTTGGAAATTGAGGGTCTTCAAACAGCTCACTTTCCATGAGTTTTTCTTTTTTGAGATCAAAAAAGTTCTGCTGCGGTAATTCAATCATCTCACCGTCTTTATACTCAGTCAACTGAAACAATTTATAGATTTATTTATATGCGAATACATAAATGTGTCTTCAAAAGTATTGTGACAATCGTTTTCAGATAACCTGGACATTTTCCACTGGTAATTGCGGAGGATTTTTGTCGGGGGAAATTCTCCGAAGATTCATAGAAGCTCTGCTTGTGCTGGGCTCATCTCCGGTGGTGCTACAATGACCTTGAAAATTATTTAAAATTTAATTACACTGCAGCTGTGGAAGTTTTTGAAAGTATAAATTGATAAATTACCAATAAGCTGACTCAGCAAAATCACAAAAAATATATAAATTATTTTCATAATTGTGAGAATTTTATTTTCAATTGGAATTTTATTTTTATTTTTCCTGGTATGACCAGTCAGTTCAGTTGCTATTTATTTTTTAAGTTGAATTTTTTAGTAGTAAAAAAATATATTTTCTGTTCAGGAAATTCAAGTTGTCGTTAAATATTTATTTTATTAGTATTTTGGTATTTATTATTTTTTCAGGAAGCAAACATAAATGAGAATAAATTTTAGAATAAAATTTTTTTTAAATTTAACAAGTTATTTTTCATGATTTTTATTTTGAATCAATTTTAAGTGCAATATATTTTTATATATTTAAATTAATGTGTTTAAAATGTGACTTGAAAGAAATAATAATATTGTTTTTTACATGTCTATCTTTCGTGAAAATTCACCAGCGTGTTTTTCATTATTTTCAATTGAATATTTTTTCTCTTGTTTCTTCTTCCATAATTGATCAAACATTCTATGGTAATCTTCATGCAAATATGTACCTTCTTTTCTTGTTGTATATTTTTGTATGTTTTCTGTAATAAAAAATTTACATTATTATCAATTCTAATTATTTATCTTTGAATTTGTTTTATTTTTATTTTACCAAATATGAGGGTTAAATCAACAACAGACTGAACAAATTGGTGATAAAACATATCAACGTCATTTCCATGTCTGTGAAATACAGTCGCAATAATATGATGAGTTAATTTATAATCAAATGCATCAAAAATATTTTTCAATTGTGTAAATGGCACAGAATAAAATGGTCCAGTTGCATGGTTGTCGAATATTTCCTAATAAAAATGATAATCTTCTTTTAATGATAGTCTTTTTTTATAAATCAACTGGATTAATTGCTGAATTTTAATTTACTTTTAATCTTTTGACAAACTTGACGACAAGTTTAAACTGTTGCATATTAATTCTCAATTCATGAACTTGAGGTTCATTTAAATTTTTAAAATTCGTCAGACCATCATGTACCATCAGCACCAAGTCTTGACACAATTTTGCATTAAATTCCTCACAAACAGATCCTATATTGGTATCATAACAAGGCAATATATTTATTTATTTTTTTATTAAATACAAAAAATATATCAATAAATAATGAAGTAATTTGTTTGACGTTACCAACTTTATTTTTGATAGTCAATACAATCAACATAAAGTCCTTGAAGCGAATCAAACCATTGAAGCTTCCAAATAGTAAATATATTGCATTGTAAATATTTGGATTAACCGAATATCCAGCTTGTTTTAGTGCTGTTGATATCATTTGGCTTTTAATGAATCCAGGAAATCCTGGTTCTCCATAATTTTCAAACACTTCCTTTAATAAATGAAGAGCACATGAACATTATTTTAAAAAATAAAACGAGCTTTTTAATAATTAATAATTTATTGATAATGAATAGTACTTGAGACATTAATAATATTTCTGCCATAATTAAATAAGACAGCTTTCTTTGAGGCACTGATTTTCTGGTTACCAATAATTCCAGCTCCAAAACAATTGTGTCATCAAGTTTCTGAGCAACATGACCTGGTGTAATTGAATTACAATAATTACCAAACAACAAATAAATAAATGAAATGAATAAAAATACTTTATACATACAATTTTTATTCAATGAAAATTTGTTATCCTTCAAAATGTTGTACAAGTCTTTAAAATTAATTGTAAAATCAACTGCCATCGTTGAAAAAAGGTCGTGATCAATCTTAAGTATATTTATATTTTTTGATAATAAATTTCTCATCTTTTTAGTAATTGGAGGCATATGAATGTCTCGATCATACACTCTGAATTGAGAAAATACAAGAAAATATTATAATTATTTAAAGAAAAAGTGTTGAATCATTCAGCTGAAAATTATTAATAAATGAAAGTTAAACTTACTCTAAAATATCTTGTTGTTCAGATAGAATTTGTAGAAAAAAAGTTGCTCCCTTGAACATTTCGTCTACATATGGTATTATGTAGTAAATACCAGTTTTCAAATCAAGGCGTTTACTTACTTGTCCTCTACATCTGAATGGACCAAATTCATGATAACTTAACGAACTAGTAGCCAGTGGTCTTGGTACCTTTATTGTATCATCAACATCAAACTAGGGAAGTAAATTTTTCATTACAAAAGTAATTTCTTACTGTAAAATTGGATGACAACATGTCAACTTACTGATATAATTTGGAAATAAATTGAACTGGCTGAAATTTTTTCTAAATCATGTCTACGTTTTAATGACACACCAATAACAACAGTACATTCATTTTTTCCTTCGTCTGGGTTGGTCAATACCATACGATACTGTGGATATTTGCCTTCGATTGCTGATAACGCCAATTTCTCTCCAGTATTTGAATAGACATGATTTGTAATTTGATTGGGTGTCAAATTACATATTTCAACGTATGAAAAATATGCAATAAAGTCTAAATACAGAATCCAACTTTCGCCAATGACTTCAATATCCAGTTTTGATTCCAAAGTAGCCGGGGCAAATAAATATTTGATAGTACCGTGATAAAGATCCACTGATACTACACCGTATGGATTTCTGATACGTATGAGTTTGTGTTCATCATTAGTTAGATCTGCTTTTAGAATTTTCACAGCTGTTATGGCATAGGAGTGACCTGGATCCAGATTAAATACACTCGTTCCAAATTTTTTTACATTTACAGTCGAACAACTTATCATTGTCGATCTGTCTTTTGCGTTTTGGATTATTTCAAATAATCTATCAGATGTTGGTTTTACTACGAATGATTCAGATATTCCACCAGATAAATCTTGCATTGATATTCTAGTAAAACCACCATCAAGCTTTTTATATGATCGATAGAGTAATTTTGCGTAGGCTTTTTCAATCAATGCT
>JAPYYR010004310.1:0-13095 GCA_030523065.1 Aphidius colemani | reverse complement strand
TGATTAATGATAATTCCTATTTGAAATCTGATAAATTTTATCTGTGCAGTACAATAATTTTTATCCGAAAAAGAACATTTTTTGTTTCCTATATTATAATTTCCATTTAGGAAAGAGCAAAATTTGTATATTTTATAGAAATTTTTATTTGAAGTTATATAGATTTTAATAGATTCTGTTGCATATATAACAGTAATGTTAGTGGGCCGAAAACTACAAAATTCGTCGGTCAGTAAAACAAATTTTGATATTGAGCACAAAATACTTTATTGGATTGACATTTTGCCACCTTTTTGTGGTTCCTTTAAGCAATTTTTGAACAATTTTTGTAGGATATTTCTTTCCGTAAAAATAATTCCAAATGGTTTGTAGAATTACAAACGAGACATCCAATGAAAAATTCATCTTGCATATGTTTTAGTTTTGAATATCTGATATTCTAATGTACATTAAATTTAGTTTTTTCAATGAATAGTTCCAGTTTGTATGCCGCAGTTTATCGTCTGGATACATGGATGGTCCATATGGCACAAAAAAGAAACAATATTTCTTATTTATTTAGTTATATTTTTTTATTGCAAATTCTTTTTCACGTCGAATAATGAGCCAATAAATCAGAGTACCCGACGCAGTCCAATTATGTGTTGGCGAAGTGTAGCTGTACAAAACTATCGAGTTATATTTGCAGCAAAATAACCCTGCCCTTATTCTTGTAAAAATATTCCACCATCTTTCCTCCCCTACTTTTTATTCTCTTTTCCCCAACCACCCAAGTGTTTCTTTCATTCAAATAATAAAAAAAAAAAACCTTATTTTTTTTTATTTTCTCCATTATCATCTTTTTCTCTTTGTTCATCGCATTCTATTAATGGAAAAAAAAAAAAGGAAAAAATCTTGCCAACTCGTAATGTTACCGCCTCTTAAATCTTTCTTCTACTATTTTTTTTTTTGTTAATTCCTTGTTGACGTTTATTTTTTACTTTAAATTTTTAAGGATGCCATGAGAACCAACACAAAGATTCCCTTTCCCCCCCCCCCCCTCCCCCCTACTGCCCCATCGACTGGTTCCAGGTCTTTTACTGACAAGTACGCCGATCTGTGAATTCGTGATAAGAATACTGAACGAAACAAATTATAAATTATCATTAAATTATATAAATATATTTTGATTGTTTATCTATTCTACTAATGAGGTACACTGCTAAAGATTTATACACTGTGGTTTTACCAACAAATGTTAGGAAGCTTTTTGCGAGCACACTTAGTCAAATTACAACGTATAATATAGTAATGCTACATTTATAGGCTTGTAATTTTACCAGTTGTATTTGTAAAACCAAAAGACAGGGAGATAGATTTACAATATTCTTATGGAAAATTACCATATTTTGCTCGTAAAATTCCAAAATAGTTTTAGTAGTTTTTTAAAGAGTTTTGACAACAAGAGTAATGACAATGTTTGTATCGAACGGCCAAGCCTTGTCCCAATAATGGCTTCCAATGCTTGGGAGCAAATAGTGCGCCACCCATGGGCGAGGCTTGGTTGACTCATGGCTGGGTCTTTGCTTACCAAGGCTCTCATGCCAATGCTTAGCCGGCCATTGGTTGAGAAGAGCTGGCCAACTCTTTTCGAGTCATTCATCGGCCAAGTCTTGTTAAATTATTGAGTGGCCAATACTGGAAACAGATGATTAAGCCAAGGCTTGGCTCATTGAGAGGTGGCCAGCCATTGATCAACCATTAATCGGCCGAGCCTTGGTAAATTATTGGGTGGCCATGACTGAAAACAGATGATTAAGTCAAGGCTTGGCTCATAAAAGGCTAATCGACCATCCAATGGCCAAGTCTTAGTGAATTATTAGGTCACCGAGACTGAGAATATACACACTAGCCAAGAGTTACTCACAACCGCTAATCGTTTTTTTTACACTCCCGAGATAAATAAATTTTGTATTCGAGAGGAATTTAAACTCTTTTTGAATCTTCGAATTGTCCTCCGTGATATTTTTTAATCTTTGTCTATATTTCAAATGTATTCCGTGATATTTACATGGGGAGGACGAATACTCTTTGTCGAATACGTTTATCTCTGAATTGCATTCTTTGATATTCGAATATTCGGAATGTATTCAAGAGGATTTGTGACATCTTCTGGACTTGTAAAAAATTTTGAAAATATAATAAATCTTCAGATGGAAGACTGCCACTTGGAATAATTTTTATCAAGTAACTTACTTGAACTATTGTTGCTACTTATTAATCAATTAGATATTGATATTTCATTAATATACTTTCGTCCTTCAGTTTTGTTTTCAATTCAAATAAATAAAAAGCTTTCCATATACAATATAATGTCAAATAAGAAAACTGATGCTCGCCTTTTTTTTATGCGTTTAAATAAATTATACTGTGTAGATAGTATTTGTTGCTTATTATGCGAACAAAATTTTTTCGACTTTCAACTTTTAGAAATGGTACCGCGCGTGAGGACATCGGTTTAGTATTTATAGAAATAGTCAGGAAAACAATACCTGGTGGGAAAATAACTTGTGTAAAGGATAGGGCATTCAATATATATATATAGAATGTGCCCTTATGGAATTTTTTTTCATTAAATAATATTCCAACCGAATACTGTATTTTCGAAGTATTGTCAACGCGAATATAATTGTATTTTTCTCAGGAGTCATCGAATATAATTGCTCCCCTACGAATACATCTGGAAGAGTAAAAATTGTATTCGAGAAGTATTGTTAATGGCGCTCAGAAAGATAATATCGAACATCAAATACAATTCTCTCTTACTAATATACTCTGATTTTTTCATTTCGGGATATTAAATATTAAACTAATTGCATCTCACAGAATTATACCAGGAACTATCTGTTGAAAATCTAGGAACTATCTGTTAAAAATCTAGGTAGTTTTCCAATAAATTCTTATCCATCTACCAAACCAAGTTGTAGTAAAAACTCTAAAATTCCTATGAAATACCAGATTACCAATACTTTTCTAGTAACAGTATCAAGCACTAAAAAAATTAGAATGCGAGATTTACATAAAAAAATGTAATACTGTATGTAAAAATGTAATGTTATCATTGCAATTTTTTTAAATAAATTCGGCCGCTGTCAAAAGAAAATGTCAAGTTTGCATTTTATTTCATTTTCCAAAGTTTTTGTGTAATAATTGCATTTTTTTTTTTTGAAACGGCGCATTTTCTTCTGCTATACAGTTGGTACCGACAAAATGTACCCGACAGCGTTGTAAAAATTGCAGTTTTTTTTTTGCAAAAAGGTCAAAGAAAAAAAAACAATGAACGACAACTACGAACTTGATGTTGTTTTTTTTTTTTTTCTGAAAAACTTTTTTTTTTGTCAACCCAAGGCGAGATTTGAATCCAAGACCGACCATCTATTAGGATCCGTAACATGTGCCTCGGCTCGCTTAATAATATAAAAGAGGAACGGTATTCGATCTACTTTAGTGACAAGATATTTTTTGACTTTAAGTTTTGTTAATAATTATTTGAAAAATATGAAACCATTTCACAAAAAAAAAGAATGATATTCTATTAACTTTTTTGTTCAAGTTAATTAATAAATAATAATATATATTATTATTTTGCTGATAAAAAAGCTTTATTTCTGTTTCATCGGCTGAAGTATAAATTTTGTGTTGATAAAATGCAATAATTACAAACTTAACATGTTATCGAGACATCTTTTCGTAAAACATTTTACTCGCGAAAATAAAACTGTTCGCAGTCACCGTCAACGAATATTGTATAATATTGGAACAAACGAAAAAGATGCAATCTTCACAGTTTTATATTGCTAACAATAATATAATAGCTGGTTCATTTTTATCTTTAAAAATGAAATTTTAGAAATAAAAAAAAGTAATGTAAAACTTACAAAACAAAACTGCAATGTTTACGATTAAAATGTAAAAATCAGAGTTGGCATTAAATGATTGTGATTTTTATTTTCTACACTGTAATATCTGTATTTATTTTTGTCTGTGCCGAAGTTTGCAGTTCAAACTGCCCGTGTAGGAGAATGCCAAGCAATGGCCCAATCCTGGCAACAAGTTGCCAAGACTTGGCTGCCAGTATTGGTCATTGCTTGAGCCAGGCTTGTGGAGTGACACCAATTTAAGCTTGGCTAACAACACTCGGCCAAGCATTGGCCGCCAATACTCAGCCAATACTTCCAAAGAATTATTAATTAAATAAAAAAAATTATTTTACGATTGTTTGAACAATGTGATTTGTTTATTTACATGATAATTAGTCAATTAGTCTTAAAAAATCGCATACCGAAAATACTTGTCATCGCCATGATTTGAACCCGGTAACCTTGTAGTTAAAAGTCCAGAGTCTTACTTACTTAACCACAGCAGCAACATTTGAGATTAAAGAAAATTAATTCCACTTAAATATTTGCCAATTTTGTAAATTTTATTTTACTATATGACAGTGTAATTTTACCAATTGTAACATGTTCACACGTATGTATCTGAAGTTTAGTTTATCTAAACAAACATTGCAGTTGCTGTCAATTTCTTCACATTTTTGTTCATATTTTTATTGATTTTGTATGCATTATTATTATCCTTCTAATTGCTATTAAGAACACTTTTCGAATACAATTGAGAGTCCAGATGCAATGATACGTTGACCCCTCGGAACTCAAGAAAATACAACGTTGCTTATGTGAAAATTAGAAAAAATTTAAACTGTTTAAAATAAAAAAAAAAAATACCATCATATAGAGAATGAAAAATAAGATATTTTCTTCTCGATTGAATATTCTATAGAATCATTAATTAATTGATATAAAAATAAAAGTCTTGAAGTTTTTTTCAGGAAAAAACATTATTTTTTCGGATATAATTTATCATAACTTGTTTAATAATTGACAAATCATCTTGAAACTTAGAATAGGCTTCCTTTGTAAGCTATAGTGAGACTATAAGTATCATTAAAAGAAATTATTTCTATATATTGTTTAAATCCAAACTTGATTATGCAACCTTAACTCATCCTTGATGAGGCCAGCCTGATCCAAACTTGATCAAGATTTGATTAATTAATATATATGTCATTACTTGCAATTTTTCAAGATTATCGTGATCAAGTTTGGATCTGGGAAACCTTGATCCATTCTTGATAAGGCCAACCTGATCCAATCTTGATCAATGTTTGATCAACTAATATATTATTCATCGGTTATATTTTTTTCAAGATTATAGTGATCACGTTTGAACCGGGAAAATCTTAATTCATCCATAATAAGGCCAGCCCGATCCAAACTTGATCAGGATTTGATCAACTAATAGATATTTCATTAGTTGTATTTTTTTTAAGATTATCGGGGTCACGTTTGCATCAGGGAAACCTTAACTCATTTTTAATAAAGCCACCCTGATCCAAACTTGATCTAGAAATGTATATACTTTTTAAAACTACAGTGTATATTGTTTCTCTCCGTGGCGACGCGGGCCAAAGCGTTCCCCTTATTACTTCAATCTAGACTTCGTCGGTTCGAATCCCGTTAGGTGCGAGGAATGAAAAAAAAACTTTCAGTCTTTATAGTTCTCTCTCTCTCTCTCTCTCTCTCGGGTTAAACAAAAAAAAAACAATAAATAACAGTATTAACAAAGATCTGATTTTTTTTCCGATTCTTAATCAATACTTGATCAAGATACATTGATCAATACTCGTTCAAAAACGTAACTCCAAACGTGATCAGGACTTGATCAATGTATCTTGATCTAGTATTGATCAATGTATCTTGATCAAGTATTATTCAATGTATCTTGATCAAGTCTTGATCAAGTATAGCGTTACGTTTTTGATCACGTTTGGATCAAGCATCTTTATTAAATATGGATTTGAAATCAATGTTTGAGATTTGAACAAAACTTGATTCTAATTTCTACAAATTATTTTTTATTACGTTTTTGATCAATGTACTTTGATCAAGAAGTATAAGTATTTCTCAATCAAGTTCAGATCAGGCTGGCCTTATTAAAGATGAGTCAAGGTTTCTCTGATCAAGTTTGGATAAGGATGGCCTTATTAGGGATAAATTGAGGTTTCCCTGATCCAAACTTGGTCACAACAATTTCGAAAAAATGCAAGTAACGAAATATATGATACTCAATCAAGAATTGATCAAGTTTGGATCAAGTTATCTATAATCAAGCATCCCGATCAAATTTTGATCAGGCTTTCCGTGTTAAGGCAACATTGATCAAGTATGAAGTCAAATCAAGCTAGCCTGACCAGATTTCCACTCGGGTAAATATTACGAAATACATTTGAAATATACGCAAAGATTCGGAAATATCATATGAAGACTCACAAAAAGTGTCAAAATACCTTTCGAATACAAAATTTTTTCACCTCGGGTAGCTATAATTTTTTAGTTTTCGTTAATATAAATTCTACAGTTTTTCGTGTTCATTTAAACCGTAAAATTTGCAAAACTGTTAAAAATAAAAGTAAAAAGTTTAAATATTTTTTATCCATGAAAAAAAAATTTTTTTTTAAAAACGGCTTAGAGTTTTTCACAGACTTTTTTCAAAAAACTTTTAAACAAATTCAGTGTTTTTCAAACAATATCAAAAACAAATTATTCATATCATTTTTTAAATTATCATCTTTGTATCAAAAGAGAAAAAAATGAGTCAACACAAAATTATAAGATGTATGTGGGATTGATATATAGATGCATCATTTATTTTTCTTTCTTTTTTCTCTTTATTTTTATTTCTTTTGTGCCTCAAGACAATAGCTTCGAGGCTAATTTCAAGGAACCATATGTATAGTTTGAATAAACGAATACATCTGAAAAAAAATTAAAACTCATTGATTGCAAATATAATTAAATTAATCATTATAGGTATTAATATTATTATTCAATATAAAAACATATATAAAATACAATACTAACTTGTTTTTACGAAGTATCCACGAGGTGAATGTACAACACATATATATAAATACATGCATGTATAAACCACCATTTTGATTCTTCTTATATTATATACTCGCGGTTTGTTCATCTTCGTGGATATGATTTTTTTTTATTTTTTTTTAAACTTGTAGCTGTTGTTGTATATATATATAAGCTCGCATGCAGGCATGGACCAGCAAAGAGGTCGTCTTCTCATTGACCCCTCTTCGTCCCTTACTATCGCCCGATTCATAACCACTATATATGCAGCTATTTGTTCATGCTCGTGAAGCCGTCGAAAGCACTGGTTAACTTGGGAAAGGCAATATTACACCCATGAACACCTCTGTGTTCTAATACCGCGAATCAGGAAGCCATTATTCAGAGAGACGGAACATAAGCCTTTCATTTCAGAATATTTGCAATTCAACACTTTTGTTATTATTATTATTTCATTATTTTTATTTATATATATATTTTTATCGCAAATGCGTGGGCATAGTAAATATACATGATATACGTTGACGTGTAACATTATGTTATATATTTCCTTCTGGTTATTGCATTTATTGAAATTGACTTTTAACAATACATTATTCTCATTATATATTTAACTGAATAAATTGTCTGGTCCTTTTGAGGCAAACTTCAGAGTATTATTTGCGTGGTTTGATATTCAGTCGAGCCCAGGTAGGAGTTCTCGCGCTTGAACGACTGTGCCAGGCTTGTGCGATGGTCATGTATCAAGCCTCGATAGTCCAAGCTTGTGTCAAGCCTGTGTTTTTTTTGTTTTCCTCGGCAATACACGAGCCTCGTTATCACAAGCTTGACACTAGACTGTCCCCATTGATTTTCCTTGTACTCACACAGGCATATATTCAATTTAAATTATAATAATTATAGATCTATAACGTGTAAATAGGCTTCATTAAATCTTTTAAATATAGCAATTATTAGGTTTTGACTCACGTGCCAGGATTTTACAAAGACTGTGTATTAAGTCCCAAATAAATTCATATAGAAATATTTTTACGGACCTTTTCATCAATACCCTGGTGGTTGAAATCATACAGTGCAATCTCACTTCTACGTGAGAGAGCTAGGATAGATCCCTCGTTACGCTGTTTATTCTCGTTTACTGAGAAATTTTTTTTTAAAAAAAAAACAAAATATTCTTGAAACTAAAAGAAAACTTCTTGGCAATATTATGTTTAAGAAAAGAAGAAAATGGTTTGTTATAAACAATAATTTATTTGAAATGAGAAAAAAAATAGTCTTGATATAAACAATATTCTGTTTGTTTTAAACGATATGGATAATTCGTTTCAAGAAGAATACTTCTAAACGTATACCACATTTCTTCTTGACACAAACTAAGTTCTGTTTTTATCATACATGTGGTGTCTTGTTTCAAACAATAAAATAATTTACTTCACAAAGAATACTTCTAAAAACATGCCACATTTTTTTTTGGTACAAACAAGTGATGGTTTATGAAATGTGGTACACGTTTAGAAGTATTCTTCTTGAAACGAATTATCCATATCGTTTAAAATAAACAGAATATTGTTTATATCAAGACTATTTTTTTTGCGATACACAACAAGGGTTGTGTATCAAGCCTGGGAAGCACAGGCCTAACACAAGATTATCCCATTTGATTTTACCCGGCCTCACACAGGCTTCAGAAGTCCAAGCTTGTGTCAGGCTTGTGTTTTTTGTTTTCCCCGATCTCACACGAATCTCGAAACAGATCCTTGTGTCAAGCTGGTGCTCATCGTTTTACCAAGCTTGACACGAGGCTTGACTTGTGCATATATTTAAGTGAAAATAGTACATTGCTTTACTAGAGTGCACGATTCTAACGCTTTACTCGTCGCATGCCCAGCATTGCTGAGACCGTTGAGGCAATGCTGGGCATGCAACGAGCAAAGCATTAAAATCGTAAGAGTCATCAGTATTACAGTCGTGTAAAGCATACTGTTTTTTGCCATAAGTACTTGAAAAAGTACTCTTCTAACAAGTATTCTTCTTGAAGTAAATTATTTTATTGTTTGAAACAAGACACCACCTGCATAAAAAAACAGAACTTGGTTTGTGTCAAGAAGAAATGTGGTTTACGTTTAGGAGTGTTTTTCTTGAAAGAAACCATCAAAAATTAAGAAGTTTCCCCGCCGGTAATCGAACCCGAGTCTTTTGCTTTCCGGGCCTTAACATCAAGACCACAGGGCTTCTTTATTGTTCCAATTTTCAACCAGCTAACACCACCGTACATTTATTTGTCATTCATTTTTTTGAAGTATATGTTTTTTGCAAGACTGTGTCAAGCCTGATACAGTTAATTTTTTTTTTTTAATTTACATGATTCTGATATTGCGTGGCAAAGAACGCATCGTAGACGATTTAAAAGTTTGCTGAATATAAATCTTACCGACGACAGATGCACCGCCTCTACCGCGGTCTTTCGACCAACCAAATTGTTGCTGAATATTTCAGGGTGACGCCTTCAGAATTGAAACCATGAGTGTATTTTTTTTTTTTTTATCATTCATTGAACGAAAAAAAACTTAATGAAATGTATATATATTCTGCATTTAAAAAAGAAAAAAATTTAGATGATAAATATTTTTCAAATTTAATTTATTATTATTACTAATCAAAAACTTGCTTTAATGTTTTTTTTAATATTTATAAGGTATAATTGTGATTTACTGGTTAGTAAAAATATAACTGCAAAATATTAATTTTTATATATGCTTGGAAAAATTTGTTAAAGTCAATACTGACTGATAATTTATTTACAATTTTTTCATTACTCAAAGATTAAGTATACAAACAATAAGTATATGGAATACTTAAACATACATCAGTCGATTCAAATGTATGCATTCTCTTTATATAGTGAAAATTCGCGTGCTATCATCTAAACCGCACATATATCGTCTACCTTGTATATATATATGTACAATAAAATTTTCTAACGCGCGTCTTATCCCGCATGTCTCTGATCATAATGGCGTGCCTCCAACACCAGTTTAAACTGAAAACACTCACGGAAGATCCCACGTTCGAAGTAAACACGCACTCACGCATGCATAACGTTTTTTAACCCCTCTAGCACCAGGTTTTTGCACCCTCGATACTCTCTCATTACATTTATTTCATTTTTCTTTTTATTGAAAGTTACAATTTTTCAAGCAAATTTTTTAGTGTGTATAGAATATACACATGAAGTGATTCAGAACACCATTATTGACAAGTATATAGAGATATGTAGTCAACACAAGCAACTTTAAACTTTAAAGTAGTTTTGAAAATTTCATATTTTTTGATTGTTAAAATAGATTTACACTTTTTCTCAGATGGTAATGTGATGTTCGGCTTAAAAAGGTTAGAACTTGAAACATGAAAAATAATACAAAAACAATAGTGAAAAAAACCGATACTTCGAGAAAATATTAATTTTACATTTAAAAAGTTTGAAATGAAACCATTGAATTTTTCAACTCACAACTTTCTATTTTTAGAATAATTCGTTATTAAATAACATCAAGTAGTTATTAATTTTAAAAAATATCAAATTTAAAGTCAACACATAAGAGAAGATTATCATCAAAAAAATTTTTACAATTTTACAATTTATTTTCAATTATAAAATTTAATTATGAATTACTTGAAAATACTGAATCTATTTTTTTAATAAGAAAAAAAAGGAAATTTTTGAATTATTGTTATCTTTTTTGTTCCTTTCTTCGTAAGCTGCAT
The DNA here is from genome assembly GCA_030523065.1 of Aphidius colemani. NCBI lineage: Eukaryota > Metazoa > Arthropoda > Insecta > Hymenoptera > Braconidae > Aphidius > Aphidius colemani. Next base: position 2,365 of record JAPYYR010004310.1, on the reverse strand, counting down.
AAATTTTTCTTTTAAAACTTTTTTGTTCTTTATTTAGTTTGTACAAGTGTCTAATTAATGTCGTCAATGTAAATTATCATCAAATATATACCCAACGATAGCTACAATGATTGGCCAAAAAAACAGCCTACACATTTAAAACTTTTCTTTATTTTTGTATATATCTTCAGCATTTATACTTTTTGTAACCTTTTTCGTAATAAGGTTATTTCGTTTAAAAAATTGGAGGATTAGGATTATATATATGTGAAAAGAGCAGGTTTTACGAAAAAATAATTGAAGCTACTTTTTGATCACTTGCTTCTTTTTTATTCAATTGTTTCGATATTTCTATGATTTATTAAATATAATAAAATAGAAAATACTACGTCATCAAAAAAATATGAATATATAAAGCTGCTAATATAAAGCTGCTTTCGTGAGTTCAAATGAGTCGCTATTAAAGTGTTTATTTTAAAAATTAATAAAGTTATCAGAGTTTCTATTTTCAAATAGCTGAAATTACATTATAATCGATGTCATTGTGAAAATAAAAAAAAACTAACCGCGTGTTCAAAAAAGTTTACTGATGAAAATGATAGCTCTTTTTAAAAGCTTTAAAGTGAGCCGTAATTGAAGTAAATATCTTGAAAATTGAAGAAGTTATCACAGTTTCAATAGTTTGTAGCCAGTAATCATATGTTAATTATATGGGATAAACGGTTTACTGATGAGACACTTTAAAAAAAATCAAAAAAAAAATCCTTTGTAGAAATTGTTAATTTCGACTAGAACAACAATTAAATTGGGTGAGAGGCAGAAAAAAAAAAAAAAATTTGAATAGGTCTAAAAGACATATGTTATTGAAAAAACTTATTTTTATAATAATCGAGAAGAGTAGAAATGCTAAAATAATGTATTTCTAGTCTTCTTGATGATAATATATTTTTTTATTTGAAGACTTTTTTGCTTAATTTTTGACTAAAACTCTTATTTAAACTGTATTATTTTTTATTTATATTTCTCACCGGTCCTGGTGGTATTATATACATCCATATATACATATATACATATTAATACATATAAGATGTATATATATTTTTTACAAATATGAAATATTTCATATGTATAATATATATATACATTCTGGTAAATATTCAAAAAACGAAAGAAACCATCACTCTTATCCTACATCGGCTGGTTTAAGGTAACTCACGGATTTTTCCATTTACACACACATACATACACTTATAAATATGCACTAAAAGATGTGCATGTAATATCTCTTCAATACATATTTCTTGGTCATTTCTTGCCAAGCAACTTTTCCATTCCACTAACCCATCTCTTAAACTTTTTTCATTCTGCATACAAAATATATACCATCCATAATTTCTCACTGGACGACAGGGAATAATAAATTCTTTTCAGGCGAATCGAATATTTTTTTTTTTATTCATTTTTACAAGGCCCAGTACTGCTTGTCTCACGCACCCACTCATTTCTTCATTTTAGCCCTCAATAATTTTTTTAAAAGACACACAAATCACTTTTCAAAAGATCTCGATCGAGAATTTAAAAAAAAAAATTTTTTTTTATTATATGAATCGAACTTTTTGTATATATACGTGTCTTTAGTTATCTTCTAGTTTTTGATTTTTTGTCTTATTTTATATACACATAATAACAATTTAAAAGGGTCCGTTTTTTCCTCTTTTTTTTTTTTTTTTACAATTTTTTTTTAGGTTTCAGAAGTAGGGGGGCAAAAGCATCTCAAGCTTAGAAAGGCAGTGCATCACACTGGTTTGGCAGAATAATAGCTGACTTGAAACCTCTCATTGCTAGCTCAAGAGCACCAGTGATTGATGGACAAAAAAAAACAAAAACCGTATGGCATGCATCACGATTTTTCAACCCGTTATATTTATTTATTTATGGCTTTATTTATTTATTTTTAGTTATTTCTTTTCTTTTTTTTTTTTTTTTTTTTTGGAGTATGAAAAGATTAAATAGACTATCAAAACTCGACACCTGGGATACAAAATAATGTTATAGGTATAAAAAAATTAATTTATATTCTGTACATGTCAATATTACATACAATTATAACTTATTAAATCAACTGCAAATCAAAACGACTGTAAAAGCTTGTTCTGTTTGGTGGCACCACATGATATAATTCAATTCAAAGCAATTTTTCGATAAACTTCCAAACATGTTTGCAAATTAATTCCCATTTTGAATCGAAATTGATTCCAAATTAATTGGAACTGAAAACAATTAAAAATATGGATTGCTTTTTGTATTTTAAATCTCAAATGAAATTACACAAAGTCACTTGACATTATGGAGCATTGGAAGCTCCAAGCAAATTCCTTGGTTCAAT
>JAPYYR010004304.1:0-10218 GCA_030523065.1 Aphidius colemani | reverse complement strand
ATCCAAATCAATTTTGTCTCAATCCAAATACATTTATTTTCAAGAAGAAAAATTCTATCATGAAGAACTTTTTGTCTTAGAAATAGAAAAATTTTTTTTTAGTGTACCATTTTTATCGGCGAATATCTACTATAATATCTACTATAAAACATATATGCACACTTTCATTGTATATACAATATAAATATACAAGTAAATATACATATATATTAGACCCATTACAAATTATTATTTATTTTTCTTTTTGCCTCTCACTCAATCCAATTTTTTTTTTTTTAAAGCGTCTTATTAGTAAACCGTTTTTTCCGTATAATGAACATATGATTACTGTCTACAAATTTTTTAAACTGTAATAACTTTTCCAACTTTCAAGATCATTACTCTGATTGGAGCTCACTTTAGAGCTTTTGCAAAAAGCTATTGATTACAACTAGAACGCCAATTAAATTGGGTGGGACGTGAAGAAAAATTCTGAATACGTCTGGTATATATACAAGATGTCCCGTAAGTCGAGCATGGTGGATATACTACGAGATTCTGCAAAAAATTTTAGATGGTAAATCTTTTTTTATTTTATGTCTACGACGCACCGTGCCTGAGTTATTAACGTTTTAAGTTGACCGATCAAGATCGAGCGTCGTGAATCATTATTATTATAGTGTCTTTATCCACCATCCATGAGTGAAATAACCTTCCATGGATAAATTCGTTTTTTTAATTAATCAAAAATTTGCAGAATCGCAAGATCGAGCTACATCAGGAATACTTCAATAACCAGCTTTTTTACTGGCTTTGGCTAAATTATTTATTTAAAAATTAGTTGGTTAGCTACATTCATTCCTGGCTCTATTTTCCTCTAGTTTTTTTTTTATTTGAATAATTAAATTCCTTAGGAATTTACGTTGTTAACCATTTACTGTCTTCGGCTAAATGATTTATTCAAAACCTAGCTAGTTAACACCATTTATTTTTGAGCTTTATTTGCCATCTTATCTCCCCATCTTTTGGGGCCAGAGCTACCCCAAACCGTGTGGAGTGTCATAGAATGCCCCATACATAAATACATACAATATTTTCAAATGTGCCAGAAATAAGCTTTTTGAATTATTTCAAACATTTTTTTCGAAAAATTTTTCTGAGTCCATTTTTTCAACGTCTATTCGACTTGGTAAAACTGGTCAAAACTAGATTAAATAATAAGATAATCATGAATAGTAGAATGGCCATAATAGACAATCAGTCACGTTTCTCACTACGGGAGACGGGACGGAATTAAGTGCATCCGGTCAAAAGACAAGGCTGTTACCTAAATTGCTCCCAGGCTAGATTCGGGCCTAAAAAAATTCAAGTTCGTTCGCGAGAGTGGTACGTTGGCATTTGTGTTGGTTTCCATCGAAATTTTTTCGTATTTCAGTTTTGACTAACACTTACCGCTGATTCAAAAATTCAAAAATTCCGTCGTCTCGAGAGTAAACTATGATTTTTTAAAATCCTGACTTTTTCACTGCGAATAGTTTGGCTCAAATTAGTTTGTTTGTTAAGTTTCATCATAAGATAACAATGGATTCATTGGAAAAAAAAAATTTTTTTATGTGAAAATTGCTGAAATTGATATAATACTTTAATTTAATTTTATAAAACTTTCGTCCCTACCCTGGTAGAAATGCTCTGTCGGATCGACATCGGGCCCGACTTAATATCGAGATAAAATGTATATCGAGTATAGGGAAAAATTTTTAGGTTAAACACGTTATATCGATATTAAGTCGGGCCCGACATAGAATTTCTACTCGGGTATAACTGTCCGACAAAACACAAAATATTTATTAAGAAATTAGATCTATTTTTATATTTTTTCGTTATAAAATTCGTCGAGTTGAATAAAGAATAAATCTCATACTTTCAAATTGAAAATAGTGATTTATTTTCCATTTAACTCAATAAATTTTTAAACGAAAACAGATAAAATGGGTCTGACTTTCTATTTTTTATAATGGGTCTGATATTATATATTTTCTAAATTTTCTTGTAATGAATTCATTGTTATTCCATGATAGGACTCGAAAAATAAACTCATTTTGAGCCAAACTATTCACAGTGAAAAAATAAAAATTTTAAAATGTCGGAATCATAGTCGACTGAGACTCTTGAGACGACGGAATTTTTTATTTTTTAATCGGAGTAGATGTTAGTCAAAATAATAAAAAGCCAGAGGTAATTCTGGGTTCATGAGGAACATAAAAAACATTTAGTTCCAGAATTTGAAAGAGTGAGAGAAAAACCGCGTGAGTTGACGTGGAATGCCTCATGTACATAATAATATACATTATATGTATATACAACACAATTAAAATAATTAAAATTTTTGAAAAACAACGAAAGCGTATTCTTGTATTCATGAGAACTATAAAAAAATAGTACTTATTATCATAAACTGGGGTAAGGCATTTTGAGGGGGGCTAACTTTCCGAGTGGAAATTCAGTTTATTTGATCAAAACATGATCAGAAAACTTGATCAAGAATTGATAAAAACGTAACGGAAAAATGGATCAAAAGTTGATCAAGTTACCTAGTCAAGAATTGATCAACTTGATGTTTTTTTTCAATCAACTTGGTGGTTATTTATTTATTACCTATTAATTGCTGTTGAAAAGAGAGAAGGTAGGGAAGACGATAGGGTTCATACTTTTACAATTATATAAATTACGTGCACGCAACCCGCTGGTTTCGAACCCGCGACGACGATGTCTCATTTTCTAACCGTATGCTTCAGACCGCTCGGCCACCGGGCCACTGATGAAAATAACAATTTTTTCATCTTTATATTTTACGTTTAGTCAAGATGCACCCTCTGATCAAGATTTGACCAGGTTTACTTGATCAAGATAAGATCAAGGTACTTGTTCACATCTTGAACAGGGAAAATTGTTGAAAAAAAATTATTTATTTTAGAATGTTGAACTTGATAATTTATTGACCCAAATTTAACCAAGTTCACTTGATCAAGATATGGTCAAGTATCTTGATCAAATCTTGATCAGGATTCATTGAGGCTTTCCGAAATGAAGTCACTTGATCAATTCTTGACCAGGATCGGATATCGAATTTGCTGAGCCTGACAGATTTCCACTCGAGTTGTTTTATTTTTGCTTCATATATATGTAAATACATAAAAGCTAATTTATATACATCAATTAAGAATATCAATAATATTCCATTAATTTTTCACATGATTGATAAATTGGTATTGTAATTTATAATCCAACTAAAATCCAACTCACGAGCTGGCAAAGTGGAGGGGACACGGTAGAGGAAATGTTTGAAATGAACTTGGATATTTTTTCAGAAACGCATTTGGATGAACATGCCCCACCCTCCAAACTTAATCCAGGTATTTCAGAAGACGGGAAACGAACTCCGCAATTGTCGTTTCAATTTGATAATATACATATATTTAATTACCCTCTTATTCGATTATGAGCTTGAATCGGTTGCACATAATCCCATCCTGGCTGTTGCTGATAAGGAGAATTTCCATTCGATGATTTCATACTGCTACTTTCAAGGTCCATTGGCACAATAGAAGATCCAAGTAATTTTTGTTGTATTTTTGGAGAACTCGCTAGTCTAGGACTACTCCTTAATTGCTGATACTGCAAAGTCGAATTTTGAAGCTGATGTTTCGGTTCATCAATTACCGAGAATACAGATGGTCTGTCTTCAACCTGCGTAAGTTTTTCAATCAAAATATATTTAAAAATTTATTTTTCCAAGGTATGGTAACAGTACATTGTGAAAGTCCACAGAAACCAAAATTAAGAGTAAAAAAAATTTGTAATGTACTTCTTTAAAAATTGAATATAAATGATGCAAAACAGGTCAATAAATTTCATTGAAGTTTGTAGCAATTTGTAGTGTTAATTTTTATAATTTGGTTAAAAATTAATAACAAAAAAATTTAAGTAATTTACTTAATCTATTTACTTAAGAAGTAAAAAGAAATAAATAAAAATGAGTTTTTGAAGTTTTTTATTTATAGAAAACCACGTGAATAAAAATTTATTACTACTTTTTACGAGTCTCCCTACATCTAACAGAATTGTACAATATTTTTTTCATAATGAACATTATGCAATTATATTATGATTATATCGGTATAAGAAATTTTTTTTTTTTTTGTTATTAGTTTCAATCTGTAAATTAAAATTCGTTGCTTCAGCCATTGAAAAATCGAAATGTTAGTTGTACACGTTAACTCGTTAATTTACAGGTGAGTTCACACGTAAATTTCCACAAGAATTTACACGTAAAAAAATTTCCTGGCAAATGTCACTACATAAGTTAAGTCACAGCAGTATGGTTAAAGTCACTATACATACAATGACTACGACTATTTGTTCGGCTGTGAGAGCTGAACTCAATTATTTGAAATAAGTTCAGCTATCACAACCGAACTAGTTCTTTCAACTGAATGTGTCTTGCCCTCACCTATACACGTATGCGCAGATGGCGTTTTTGCTTGTAGTTTTGACATCAAATATTAATAATTAACAATAATTGTTTATGAATAATTTTAAGAAAAATATTTTATTAAAATATATTGGAAAAATATCAAGATGATTTTATTGAAAAGTGAAAATTGCCATATCCTTTTTTGTTAGTAAATCATGTGTTAAAAACGTAACCTCAAATAAAAGATTAAATGATATGATTGTTCATGTCTCACACCTGAGCAGTCTGGTGGATGAAGCTGAACTCAATTACTAGTCACGAATTCGATTACTGGGACTAAACTTTCATGCAGGGTAACTTTGTACAGTTGTGGCAACTGGAAGAAAAGTGGCGGTTGTACAAAATACAAGTTTTAATAAAACTATCTTGAGTAGGAATTTGTTTAGAATAGTCCGAAATAATCCAGGCCGGATCAGGATATCGTCAGGCTATCTCTATTTAAGTAACTCTATCACATCTTAATCAAGTCTGGATCAAGCAGCTACATCATATCCTGTATAAAGATAGCCTGATCCAGTCCAGAACAGGACTTGATCAAGATAAAAGTATTAAATTAATTTATTTTCTAAATAATTTCATCTCTATTAACTCCCGATCCGGGCTGGATCAGGCTATCCTTATTTATGATGAAGAAAAGATAGCCTGATTATATGTTATCAATAAAGATTGCATCCTCAATAAAGATAACCAGATCAATTTTGGATCAGGACTTGACTTTGACTTTTTCCAAATATTTTTTTCTCGATTAAGTCTCGATCCGCTATTAAGAATGAAGTAAGGCTAGCTAGATCCAAAATTGATGAAGACAAAAGAATCAGATTTTTTCTTATAAATCTTACAAACTGCCTGGTCAAGATAGCATCAGGCTATCTCTTTTCCATCATCAATAGGGATAACCTGATCCATTCCGGATAACGGCTGGATCAAAAAATATTTGAAAAACAAAAAATTCAATATTTTACCTTAGTCCAGAAATGATCAGTTTATCCTTATGAAGGATGAAATAGAGGTAGCTTGATGCTATCCTGAAAAGGCAATAGTGGATTATAATTTTAACAAGCCTCCGTAAATCTTAATTACCATATTCCATTATTTTTAATTCAATTTTCGAAAATCATTTATGTTTTTCTTCTCCGTTATTTGTTAACATCAAATATATTTTTTTTTTTATTTCGAAAAACATATGAAAACAAAAAGCTGGTACCAAACATCTGATGCGTCAATGGCCGAGCGTAACGAGTACTAGCTTCGTAATCCTGGCATTACTCGACTTTCTGTTTTTGCCAGAAGGACTTTTCCACCAAAATAAAATGACATCAATAACACATCAGTTCAACACTACAAACACATATCTACAAAAATACAAATCAGTACAAATAAAGCTGATACATCAAGATTTGATTCGAGTTGCCTGCTTCCACCAAGCCATGTCTCCGATAAACCTCCTCCCATGTATATATCCCATGTATATATTGTATAGACCCTTTTTTTAGTTTTTCCTACGTCCAATTAACACCAAATAGAATGTATTTACTTTTATTAGAAATTTAAAAAAAAAGAAAAATAGCTTTGTGATCTCGTGTCGAACAGTTCAAACCCTGGTCGTGGCAAAATTTAGTTAAGTGGATTACCGGTTAGTCAGCTTGTATTGATTAAAGTAAAGATTGTCTATGTTTTATGAAACGTTAGTAAAATAGAAGAATTATGTAATCAAATTTTTAGAAAATCATTGGGAATAGCATTTTTTTTATTCTTGAAAAAAATCATGTATCAAACTAGGGTCGTACAAACTAAAAATCTAAAGCGTGAACGAAGTGCCATAAAGCCGTACGTGATAATGTAAATTTGTTTGTTATACATCACGAATGTCCGGATAAATATAAATGAATTAGATACAAAAAATACAATCGACACTCTAAATATTTAATTAATAAAAATTATAATTGCTCACAAAAATAATAAATTATTATTTTTCATGATTATATTAATTACTGAAAATAATGTTCTTATTTTCAAATAAGAGAGTTTATAGGACTTTGTTAGCTACATTTTGTCGGCGTGTCCCAAACAAAATCATATGCTTTTGACATTAAAGATTTTGTCCTGCTAACCTTAAGAAAACAAAACTCTGAAATTCCCGTCGTCGTTTTTTCATGTTAACCGTTTATTATTACCATTAATGATCAATGTTACGCAATATATTTCCATAGAAACCAATTACACATCGATGAAATGAATTATCCTATGATATTTATTCATTGCTCAATATTGTTCACAAAAATTTTTTTTTCGTTAGTATGCATCACTGATTTGCTTTAATATTAAGTTTTTTATTTATATCTAATCAATATTAATATTTATTATAAATCTCAACTTTATATAATTAATAATATAATGAATAATATTTTTATTAATACTTGTATTTATGATGCTTCATTACTTTGTAATCAAGTTTCTTTTATGCAAGTTTAAATTTTCCCGCTTTTTAAATATATCTCAGTTATCAGTAAAAAAACGAGTTTTCCCCTCATATTTTTAGTTAATACTCAAGAATTAGGTCTGTAACTGCATATCAACCACGTATCAAAAACTCCTCATTATTTTTATTTCAATCTATCAGTTTTTTCATATTATCTGATATCATTTAATTATGATCGAAAAAATTTCAAACTCCTATAAGAGCCCATGTGTAACCTCTCTAAAAGTCAACGGGTACATTTCACGGAAGTTTACACTTATAAAAAATGCGCATGCATTCATCGCAGAAAAAGAAAGTATTCTTTCTGCGGTTAAACCATACTCTTCTTATCTTCATACTCTTCTTATGATCTTATCGATCATTATTTATAAACTTTTCAATAATGGATATTAATTGTTATTGCTCAAGTTCTGTCACTGTATCAGATATTCGACCAACCACTAGTTATCCTATCTCGTTACTGTATTTTATATTGCTTTATTTTACCTGAATTGCAGCATTGTGGTCAGATGATTGTAATGGAACTGGTCTCATTTCACTGCCTTGTTGCGATTGCTGTCTTGGTGGAACTGATTGATTCTGCACTCCTAATGGAACAAAACAAATGTGTGCCACTGATGATGGTGATGATGATTCGTTTGCTGCAACACTTCGTTTGGCCCATTCAGGCAATTCTTCTGGAGCCTTGTTTTTGTTTTGCAGCCACGGAGTTGGTGCTTTTGATAATATAGCTTGAGGTAAAGTTGGCACTGTATCTGGTGTGTTCGGTTGTGATGTGAGCTCTGAGTTTCTCAAAGGCCCACGTGTAACTGGTGTTGATGGTACATGACTAGGTGGAAAAACCGGTACGGCAACTTGTGTTTGAATGAATAAATTTTTACTCGTTGAAACTGGACGTGCCTGTTCAGCGGCTAATGGTGATTTTGGGAGTCCATCAATTCCCTCATCATTAGCATTTTGAGCAACTCTACGAGCCATTCTGGGGCTTCTTATTTGAGATAGATCCAACTTTCCGCCCATTCCTGGTGTATAAGTGAATGGTTTTTTATCTTTAGACATCATAGCATTCTGTATCACCACCGGAGGCTCATATCGATCATTATTGCTTAATTGAGAACGTCTAGGAGGACTCTGTTGAGGAACGGAAAGAAACTATAAATTATAACGATATTATGATCACTTTTTTATTGGCTGAAAGGTTGATAAATTCTTTGTAATCGTTAGTTTCTTTTTTTCTTTTTATTTAAAAAAAATTTACAACAAAAACTTATCAACCCAACCTGTTTTTTGTTTCTTACATTGTGTTTTTAACAAAAAAAAACTAATATCAATTTTATTCAACATATGAGCTCGGATTAACAGGCACTGGGAGCGTTCGATAGCTAGCCAAGGGCCTCGGCCATCAAAACCGAAACTTGATGAATCGAAAACTGTGTATAAATATAACCAGTTTCAAAAATTCAACCAAGTGATCGAAACCTATTTTTAGGTCCATATTACAAACCTCGTGTCAAAAAACATTGTATACTCTTACTTGAAGAAAGTGATTCTCCACGACTTTGAAAGTGTCATACTCGCCACACAGTCGTTTTCGACTCGCCTGCGGCTCGTTCTCATATCGACATCTTGAGATCGTGCAAAAATTACCTACTTCACGTACTAGTTACTTAGTTTCCAAATTTTATCGACTCTTTTTACATTTAAAGTTCAACAAATTGAATTTTTTCGTTGACATAAAACAATAAGTAGAAACCATTAAACAATATAAATAAATTATTTTTTTAATAATACCGTTGGCATCGCTAGTTTATAATAGAGCTACAGTCGAATTTTTAAGTTGATTCATTGATTTTTAATCAAGTAATCACAAGATGTATATTTAAAAAAAAGTATTTTTATAAAAAACAAATTTCTCGTTTTTAATTTTTAACTTAAATTTTTAAACTTAATTCAGTCGATACTCTTGGTCTCGGTCTCGAGTCTCGGTATCGAATGGGGCCTGGTGTTTTCTTAGGCTCCGAGCGTGAGGTTATTCCATCTTGACCCTCAATTGAGGGTCCGGATGCAATAACACGTTGAGCGCTCGGAGCTCAAGAAAATACAACGTTGCTTAGGTGAAAATTAGAAAAAATTTAAATTAATTAAAATGAAAAAAAAATTTGGCCGCTGTCAAAAAAAAATGTGAATTTTGCATTCAAAAATTTTTTTCCTTGAATTTAGGGAAATATTCCAGGATTCGAATTTATATTAACTTATCGATATTATTTATAATTTACGCATCATTTTTTTATTTTTTTTTTTTTTAGATTATGTAATTTCTATAATAGTTTTTTTTCCCGTTTTAAAATACTTATTATCTACATAGAATCACATTTCTTCTGAAAATAGTGACAGTTCAAGTTAGTTAATTTTTACTTCTTAGCAAGAATTTTTTCTTCATTTCAGTGATTTCTATATTCATTTGAATGTAAAATCATGTTTAGAAAAAATTTACTGTATTAAACTATTGCTATTTTTCCAATTGAGTCGAGTTATTCAGTTTTATTGGCATTTCTTTAAATCTTAGATAAAGGAAGAAATTTTTGTCAGTGTGGTTTTCTTCAAAAACATTACTTCTAAAAATTCTTCTTCTTGTTAAAGACAGTTGATGGTTTATAACAATTCAATTAACTGTTTATTTCAAACAACAAAATGTTTGTTACAAACAGTTAATTGTTTAAATATTAAAATATTAATAATAAAAAAAATTAATTTCTTACATTTTCAGGTGATTATTGTTGATAGAAGTTGTAGTCAGTAATTTTTTTTTTTTTTTTTTATTCTCATCTACTTGTCTTGAGCCGGAATCTTTGTTATCGATTTTATCTGGGCATTCTTGATGCATGACAAATGAACATTTCTCGTCGCGTACGACTCCGTGGCGCATCCGTAACGCGTGAGCTTAGTAATCTGTAGGTCCCGAGTTCGATTGCCGCTTGAAATAAGTAGATTGAAAAAAAAAAAAAGGAAAAATTACTAGCTACAACTTTTATCAACAATAACCAGCAATCATCTGAAAATGTAAGAAATTTATTTTTTTTGAAGTGAAACTTCTTTACGGAGTGTAGCGTCAAAATTTGAGCCCCGCTCTCGGTCACAATCTCGGTCACGCTCTCTGTCAGACGCTCGGTCACACTTTTTCTGTATTATTTTGTTTTAGTTCAGCTGCACATGTGTATGATAATTC
>JAPYYR010004282.1:0-12498 GCA_030523065.1 Aphidius colemani | reverse complement strand
CCATCACGATCTCGACTGTAAAAACAAAACAAAACCATTTCTCGTTTGGTATCTTACTGTGACACAACCAGATAATAACTATTACAGCCTCTTGAAAAAATATTGATTAAATTTAGCTTTTATCGAAGATCAATTATATATACGGTATGCTCTCGCTGTAGGTTATGTTTCGGTGCTATCATAAATTCCAGGAAAATATTTCTGTGTATTTTCAAGAAGTAGAGTTACCACGTGTGCTGAACCTCAAATCAGGAAATTTTGAATCAAATTGTAGAGATTGAAATGAGGTTCAGCACACATGGTAACCCTACACCATGTGTACACCTTTGCATGATGCAAAGAAAATCAATGATTAAGTAAAAGCAGTTTTTGAATTATCATTTTGACCATCAAGGAGACCATCATTGAATGCAACACTTCTTTAATATAATAAATTCTTTCATCGCTTCAAATATTTGTTTGAAGAAACAGCCTTTTGGTAATATTTGAAATTTGTACTTTACATTTATGACTGGGGGAATGAAATTTATAAATCATTAATGTATTAAAAACCTATCTGGGTAGGGTTACCATGTGTGCTGAACCTCAAATCCGGACATTTTGTCTACCTTAAAATCAAATTGTAGAGATTAAAATCAGAGGAGAATTTTCTTTAGCGTAGAATTTTACTATAAATAATTCTCCAAACATCTTTTCACCCGAGTTTTTTGGAGAATCAGTCGAAGAATTTTTTCTCGTCAGACATCTCGGAGTTACTGAAGAGATGATCAGAGCAATCACGGAGAAATATTTTCACCACAGATATCAGATTGATTGATGAAGAAAAAAAACAAAATCTTGACAAATCAGGATATTATCAAAACTCATCAGGACATATGTTCTTAAATCGGGACATGCATTCTTAAATCAGGACATGTCCTGATAGGATTTCGCATATGGTAACCTTACAAAGAGGTAATCTTACAAGGTAAAGTTGTAAATATCTCAGCAAACGTTAATAAATAAGATAAAAAATAGAATGTATAAATCAAAAAATATAAATTAACAAAGTTCAATTAATGTTACCTGGGGGTTAATAAATTGTTGGTGAACAATCAAGTGTGACACATTTTCGTATCCAAAAAAAACAAAGAAATCAATCTGCTTGCGAAGGCAACATATTAATCGTTCATGTGCCAAAAGTTTTAGAGTCCCAAAAAAAATAATAAGACGAAGAGAAGAATGCATTTCTGCTTTGACAACTAAAGACAGTCAAACAATGTGTATTTTCAAATATAATACCATTACTCTTTTTTGTTTTTTAAACTATATTTTTCCAAGTTCTCTTTCACCTCGAACTTCTCAATCTCTATTAAAAGCACCTGCTTTCTTGTCTTATTCCAACAACCCTTCAACCTACTTTGCTGCTATAGTCTTTAGTCGCGATTTGTCTCGAAGAGATACAGAAAATATTTTGTTTTACAAACGACAAACACTTCACTTTTTACAGACAAGTGACCACTGTCATTTGTCAGGCTGTCACCTGTTAAGAGAATTACGTTGCATTCTTTTTTTCTTCATTCTTTATTATGTACTGTTATTTTTTTCAGCAGCTCAGTTTGTTATAATACAATAAAATTCAAAAAGAATATTATAATTTGAATAGAAAGATAGTGATTAGTGTTAGAAATAAAAGCTCATATCATCACTATAACTGAACATTCTCAAAAGCACTTTTTTTTTCTAAATGAAAATTTGATACTTTTTATCAATTTGTTTAGGTAAATAGTTTTATTAAAAAAACCTGCATCAATAAAATTGGGCAAAACTTTTTTTCAACCTGTTATATGATTATATGACCCTTTTATTATTGAAGTGGTAACTCAATCACCTTTCACAAATGAAAAAGAAAAAACTTTAAAGGAAATAAAACAAAAGACATTTGTATTTATTTTTTTTTCAAAAAAAAAAATCTCGTTATTCTTACAGACAAGTTTTCAAACGAGCAATCTCATCAAACAGACTTTGATGGTATAAGTTGAATACCATATTCATATAGGCCATGTGTACACATATGAAGTATTTTCACGTACATATATGAAACAGTTTCTTCATGAAGGAGAGAAACACCTTGGGTCAGTGACTCGGCTGTCAGTCAACTGTTCACCCTAGCACGTCGACTTCAGCGAATAAATGCCAATCAAATTTTATTATTATTATTTTTATGTATTTTTTGCTATTGATGATTTTCATTGTGAATTATTAGAATTACTTTTAAAATAATATTTCAATAATTGAATATAAAAATAGACCAGTATATTGAATAAAAAAAAAAAAGGTAATAAAATTTCTATACAAAAACTGAGACTGGGTCAACGTGGTAATTAATTTTTAAATAAATTTAAATTTAGTTGTTACAAGCGTAAAATAGTATACGTACACTTGGGTCTCAAATACTTGAGAATGACTGAAAATTAGTGCGCTGCGCTCACTGGGATCACTGTTGGTGACATTGAATGACGGTGCTGCATGTGACAAGAGACTGACAGGTTTGTGCGAGCGCGCGTGTGGGAACATAAAAGGGAACACGTACCTAGTGCCTGACTGCCTGCCCATGATGTACGTCTGTTTGTGTAAGTGACACAGTGCCCAAAGTGAGTGACACATCTCTGGCAAACCAACTCTTGGATGCTTTTGTTTCACAAAGCTTATTTATCATTCTATCTTGTTTTAGTTGTATTCACTTGCCTACAGACAATAGTCCATCTACAATCACCTTTTTCATTTGTTTTTCTTTTTTTTTTATCTTTAGTCTAAGCTGTTGAGCTTTTCTTGCTTATGATTCTTTAAATAACCCTTCAAGCTTTGACTGTTTCTCAATCTCTTGTATTATCTCTTTTCGAATCCAAATTTTTTTCAACTTATTATTACTTGAATGTATTTTATTTTGGACAATTGTTACTATCAAATTTTTAAATGTTAGAAATTTATTATTTCATTTTTTTTCATCTTTTTCAACTGGATTGCTACCTGCCCTACATAAATTTTTCGAGATTTCAATTAATATTCATATCATCGCTTAAAAAAAGAAAATCCATATTTGTCTTTTTATTAATTTAAGTCTTTATTCTCATTCAATTCTCATCTTCACCCTTAAATTTACGTTGGTATCTTGTTTTTGACCTTTTCTACAGTTGTCTCTTTGCTTTTTGCCTGTAAATGGCGTCATCAAGCCTGAACTTGACATGTTGCGTATGATAAGCTTCTCGGTGCATACCACGACATTCAACCCCTTTTTCTCTGCACCTGACGGAAAAGAACATAAATGTTGTGTATTATATATCTACGAGAAGCTCAACGTCGTGCTTCCAAGATACGACTATACTTAAACTTCAAATAATTTATAATATATAGTTAAATAATCTATATGGAATATTTATATTCCGATTAACCGTATATTTACTGTTTTTAATCAATATCTTGTTCATCAAATTTAATTACAACAATTTTTCTTTATAATGAAGATCTTTTTCTTGCTCACGTTCTTTTTTTTTGAAATCTTTAGTAAAAAAAATATCTACAGAAAGGTAATTAATTAACAATTATCGTACTTTAAAGTACTTCATCTTCAAGATGATTTAATTTTATCTATTTTTATTTATTTTTTTTAGAATGATATTAAAAAAAGAGAAGAAAAAAAATGTTTAAGATGAGATGCTGGATGAAATGAGGAAGTGGGTGGAAGGTAGGAGGATAACACGAGGAAGAGGCTTGCCCTGGCCCGTACAAAATTTACAAGACCAGAGGGCCTTGAGGGTTACGGCTCGTTATTATATGCTTTAATTACAGCCCGCGGTAATGAACTATGTTTAACCGTAACGTGGTAGGCTTGGCAATAAATTAACGGCGTGGAAAATACTAAATCACAACTTTGCCGATGCTGCCGAGTAGATAATCGTACTGAAACAACTGTATAACATTTATATATATATATTTTATCTTTATCATTTATTTCTAAACGAATCCCATCTATATTTACAAATTTACAAACATCATATACCAACTCTTTGATACTGATCCTCTCCGGCCATTTTTATTCATCACTTTATGCCAATCATTTACTAAATTTATCATTGAAAAATTTAATTATGACGTATCACTTATACGAAGATATTATAATTGATTTAAATAGAAAAGATTTCAATTTTCTATCACAAACTGTACTCGAGAAAGCGCTAATTATCAGGCAGCTGTTTGGCAAAATCAGATCTCGAATCTTGCTCTCAAGTCCATCGAGAAAAAATTTCACCGGTAAAATCTCTCGAGTGAAGTGTAGAATGATGAATTTTTTTCTTTTTGATGAACTGATGAAGTCAAGAATCAAGCAGATATGCATTGCCGGAAGAGGACACGCCTTCAACATAAATAATTTAATATCAAATAGGAATTAACCACTCTGTAACATGGTAATTTTTATTGCATCAACTACATACACCTTAATTACTACATACAAGTAAATTTTATAAAATTTTACGGTATAGAAATGTATTTAAATTAAACTATCCGCATATTGCATACATATATCATTTTTTTATCTCATCGAAAGAAAATAATATATAAAAATTGGACACGTGTGTATCTGCAATTAGATGAAGAAAAGATAAGACGACATTTTTCATATAAATATTGAAAATTAATAAGGATAAAAGTAGCGTGATGTAGTCGATGTTGTTCATGAATCCCCGCAGAGTTTAGAAATAAAGTGATAGAAGAAAGAGGTGATTTTTATTTAAGTAAAATGAAAACAAAATTATCAAAAAAGAAAATAATAATAAAAAGACAACAAAGTATATCACGTGATAAAGTCTGATTATTTTCTATCATTTAACGTTATACGTTATTATTTCTGTCTGTTACCGGATGGAAACACACGAATCTTATATATACTGTAACCAGAAGTATAGAGGTTAGAAAATTGTTGAGCTGTTGGGCCGCGGCCGTATTGATCTTATCCTCTGACATGAGAAATGCCTGCAGGTTTAATAAACTCCCGGGACTTATGAAGCACGTCAGGGTGATTCACGGTCGCCTCATTGAGTCGTATTTATACAACCAAGTCTGATAGATTTATGGAGGACAGCACAGCATGATCCCTCCCCTTAGTTCCCTCTACCGTTCACTCATTCCACCATCTTCATTGCGTTATTTATTTATTTTTTATCATTATTTATATTTATTTTTTTTATCTTATTCCTTCATAACCACCACCATCTTTTTCTTCAATTATTCGATACCTTTCATTTTACATAAATATATCTTTCAAAAATTCAATTGCATACATAAAATTATACTACCCAATTTCTTCTATAACAATACGTAAATTTTTTTTTCAATATCATATCTTGTTGGAAATATGATTCTATTTCTTTTAGAATAAACAAGAAGTAAATATGAAACGAAGTAAAGATTAAGTATATTTATATATACACATAAGGCATTGACACAGTCTCCCTATACATAGCTTTGATTAAAGAAAATACCTTATTATATTCCTTCATATTATTCCTTACATTATTCCTGATTTAAATTAAATAAATATATATTAAATAATAATTTATAAGACTATAAATTCTAACATATCTTTACATATTTTTTTTTAAATTTAAAGAACAAGCTTTTGACCTTGACACTATTCTGAATTCGCAATAAAATTACTCTGATAAAGATGTAAAAAAAAAAAAGTAATAACAATAAAACAAAGTTTGTTAAAATATATCATTATTTATTTTTTTTCTTGTCAATTAATTAAAATTTTATAAATCATACATGTTTATTTGTAAATTTTATATTTTGTTGATTTATTTATTTTTGTATTTTTTTCATTGATCGATGTCAAGGTTGCACCATAAATTTTCTTTGATAAAAAAAAAAGAAAAAAGAATTTATATATAAAAACAAGTTAAAACAAGTATATGCACTGATATATTTGATCATCTTATATATACATCTTATTGGTGTGTATAAATGTTGAACAAGAATCGAGAAACCCAACATTATAATATAATATATACTTGATAGCTGTTAATTTTATTTTTGACTTGGATGGATAAAAAGAAATTGAAGAACCAAAGTTGTCGATATAAATTTGGAAGTTGGTTTGTACTGAAGAGGGTAGAAGAGGGTGGTATGAAAAAAAAAGGAGTTGAAATAGAGGAGAGAGGTATTGAGGGAAGGAGAATGATCTGAGGTAGAATTGAACAAGGTGGTATGTTGGAATGAAGAAAGGAAAACATATACGAGTCATGATGGTGTCGCTTTTCAAGTGTTTTGAATGTCAGGATGCAAGTCGGATTGGACTGGATGGCGTCACACACGTAGTGTGCACATCTCACCTTCAATACATACCGTATAGACCGCTGTCCGAGAGTGCCGAGGCAGCCTTATAAAGTAGCCGGGGCTACGATTTAATCCGAAATTTATTTTCTCCATTAGTAAGGGCTTGTCTTGAAGCCTCGTAACTGGGTGGCTGAGGGGGTTAACTATCTCACTTGCTGTTTTATCTCACTCTCGTCTCTCATCCTCTTTTCTTTTTTTATTCTTTCTCACTTTGATTCAAGTTCTCTGCAAAAACGATACGAGAATGCAAGCCCAGTGCATTTTCAATCGTCTTTCCTTGTCAAGAAATTCGTTGTATTTTATTCTATTTTTTTTTTCTTTTTTTATCTTTCGTATTACACACTACTACATTATGACTCCTATATTGCCATCTTTATTATATCTGTTGTGTTTATATACAGACACTATCCACAGCTTTGACAAGCTCCGTCTACGTATTTTTTTCCATTCCCTTTCCTCTACAGTCTTTTTCACCTGGGATCTTTTATCTCCTCACCGTTCAGTCTTTATTCATTTATACAATTTTATATTTATAATTCTTGTACTTTTTTTTTTACGTTCATCTTATTTTTCTTCATATTTTTTTATTATTCTCCTCTTTTTTTTTGTTTTTGATTTACATGCATGGATGTGTGTACACTTTATTTTGTTCAAATGTTTAAGAATATATATCGTTGACTCTTCTACCCGTTCAACGTACTTTTCTTTTTTTCCATCCCCATGGATTACCGAATAAATCCTTCAGTTTGTAAATATTTTGCAATAAGACATACGACAAAACTTGTTAATAGAGAGAAGGAGGATGAGCGAAAGACATATTTTAATTTTTTTAAAAATTTTTACTCATAAGCACTGACTGATTGTATATACTTTGTAAATACAAGGATCAAAGTATCCCAAAAGATTTAATGAATATATATATATATTAGACCTGTCTAAAAAAAAAAAATATTTTTATTTTAAGAAAAACCCGAAACAATTTCTTTTTAAGATTTTTTTTGAGCTGGCTCATCGAACTTTTCTTTTTTCCATCTAATTAGCACGTAGGCGTATGTCGTTTCAACTTCAATCAGGCATAACTTTGTCAGTTTTGAACTTACAAACCTCGTTTTGGTCTCGTTTTTTTTAGCCCTTGAAAAGATCTTTAATTTCTTTCAAAAATCCACATTACTCCATTCTTAGCCCATTTTCGAAGAAACTACTTCGCCATCAATCCCATGTCGGAGTAATTTCTCAAAAATTGGGTTAGAAACGGAGAAACGCTGGAGAAATATTTCTACCAGGGATTTCATCTTCATCTTCAGCTGCAGTTTCATTTTTATTTTCAGCTTGCAAAATTTAAACTTATAATGAAACAATACTATGATTAACTAATGGAAATACTCATCACAAAAGAATAGCCTTGAAGAATATTTTTTCTTTTTAATAACAGTTTTAATATGGAATTGATAAAAAAATATACACATTAATTGAATTATATACTGATTGATTTTTTTTTTTACTCTATTATCTGCATCCTAACGTAATTTTGAATCAAATAAAATTCATCGGACTTGTACACTGCAGCAACTCAAAAGGTAGGCGTTCATAAGCATGTAATTTAAAATATTTTCAAAACTTTATAAAAAAAATAAATGAGTATATAAAACCCATATAAAATACATGATATATTTTCAACTTTTTATTTGTAAAAACGTCTTTATAACCTTGAAAAATATTTGGAATCAATGTTGTTTGTTTTCCGATCAATGTCCGATATCAGAAAGTCAATAAACATTGAAATATATGCTTGCAAAAACCTGATCGACAGGACACTAAAGCAATTTATTTATTTTTATTCACCCCATAAAATTTGTATTTATTGATAAATATTTTTGGTGAAAGATCTTTTTATAATAAAAAAAAAAAAACAAGTTTTTAAAAAAATGACTCAAATTATCGATCAAATACAACGTAATGACGGTTGAAGGTTAATCCGAGGTGGCAAGGTGTGTCATCAATGAGCGATTTGACTTCAAGTGACGTTGAGGGTCAGCAACCTTTACTTACCTGTCCAATTTTTTTTCTTTTTTAATTTCTGTATTTTGTGGTTTCATCAACGAAAATCATTATACCTGCAGAATACAAGTATATATTGAAACATGCCACCTGTCAAGTTTGCACTTTGTACATTTTGTTGAAAAAAAATTAAAATGAAGCATGTGCTTGTGTATATCATGATTAAAAAGAAAGAGAAAATAAAATAGAAAATAAAAAAAAAAGAAGATAATAAAAGAGAAACAGAATACACTGAGTGTCTCCGGTCACTTTAATGCATGTATATAAATATACGTATATCCCATGAAGGCAAACGTATACTCGTAAGCCATTCAACTTGCAATAAATCAGATTCTCATGGAGATAGCAATGAACTGCTGCTTCAACGTTAAGTTTTATCGGCTGTACCAGCAACTCGTACTAATTAAACTGACGTTAAATAATCGTAGCTATTTTACAATTGATCGTTGATCGAGCCACGTCCATAGGTAAGTCTGGGACATCCAATGGACTTATTACAGACACTTGGAATCATCCCAAGTGCCAATAAAGACACTCCTGGGAATAACTATATATATCATTTTTTGATATATATTTATTTCTTCGTTTGTCAATATTTATTGATTTTTATTTTTTTTTAAATTAATACAAACAATTGTAACACTTCATAACGACATTTCATTGGATGAAAAGCTGTCTTCTTTCTGTCGCTGCAAGTAAATTTCTGAACATAAAAAATACTTGTGGGTTTTATAAAATTATCGAAATGATATTCTATGAATCAAAAATAAAATGTTACAATATAAAAAGAATTAAATCGATATAAAAAAAATCAAAGGGCGTTGATAAAAGCAGAGAAAAAAGAATAAATTTATGTGATCTTTAGATCTATCGTTTTCGTCAATATAATCAAGAGAGTTATAAACTATTTATACATGGGGTGGAATAATGGTTTATGGTGGTGCTGGAAGTTATGCTCTTGTATAAAATAGGATCGTCCAAGAAGACATGGATAATTACAGAGAAGCATTCTCGAAACAGTATACGACTGAGGATGGATTTGTGTCGGGCGGGTCTACCACACGTTATCTTCAAAACCGCCCGCCTACGAAGCTATCGACTTTATTTTCTATTGTCCATGATCAACCACTATTCACTCAATAATATTGGATATATATTGTATAAAAAAATATATAAAATTAATTATTGATAGTAGCTTTAATAATCAAAATTTTAATGTTTAATTTATTTGTAAAAATAACATTATTATTTTGAAAAGAATTTAACAATATTTTGTGTTGTCATTGTATTTTTTACAAATTTAGGGAAAAAAAATGTTAAGTATGTTGTTAATATATTTTTATTTATTTTTTTTAGTTCTAGTTTTATAATACAGTATATATATGTATCAAAAAAGCCGAGTATTTATAGCTCGATTAAGGCTGAAAGGACCAAAACATTCATGGCCAAGCAACAACTTTGCTCCATCCTTGAAACACTGATCACTAGAAATAATGGCTTCAGCTATATAATATACACAAAATATAATAAATACATGTCTAATATTTTCTACCAATTCATACTAAGCTCCAAAATAACTCCTATTTATTTATCAAAAATAAAAAAACCAGTAATTCTCCATAAAACAACAGAATATTTATCATCGCGAATTTATAATTTTATTTATTTTCTATTGGAAAAATAAATATATAAATTGTTGAAAAAAAACAAAAAATATAAATATATAAGAAATAAAATCACGTTTATGTTGAAGACACTTACATGATGAAAAAATAAAAATCGAAAAAAACAAGCTCGTGGTGACGCGTTGGTGGCAAGGTATCGCAGTCCATCGGGTTGTTTAGTGTTGGTGACGTTGTGGAGCAGGGCGGCCGTGTCAACAGCATACATTACGACTAACATTTACCTCAAGTCTACACCGACTAAAATCAGTTGATTTTTTTTTTTTAACTCTTTCGATCACTTACTGACTTTTTTTTACTTCTTGCAAAAGTCTTTAATATATATTTTTATTTTTATCTTGTTACTTTATTGTCATTATTTTTTATTTTTATTCTTGTGTCTTTTATTATTTCTATCATGACTTGCTTGTACTTGTCCACGTCTATTGCAAATATGCACATAATCATTATCATCGTCATGATTATAATCATCATTATCACCATTATCAGTATCATCACAATCATCACTTCAACTTTTTTCATTCTTTTTCCAACTCCAACTCTCCACCTAATTTACTCAATGAATATAAATTCATTGTACTCGTTGATTAAACTCACCAATACATACGATCTGTGGATTTTTTTTTTAAATAAATTTATACAAGAATGTGCCGGTGAAGAGAGTTTATTGATGGTATATACATATTGTACATTTACATATGTGCATTATATGTAATATGACTACAGTCCACTACGATTAGGATCGTATAATAAAATTCTCATTTTATTTTAATATGTCTCCAGCAGCCTCGTCCACGTGTATTTATGATCAGACATTCAACGGGACGTAAGTATGTCGGTTGACCACGCTTCATTCTGTTAATAACGTCCTTAATCCCCTTGCAATCGAACACTAAGAAAAGAGACGAAAAATAATAATAATTTTTATGCTTTTTTTTTATATATATTTTGCATGCCAAGGTAAATGTTTAAAGCTTTTTGTTACATTTTATCTTATTTGTTACCACAAGATATAACTTATTGAATTAAAAAAATTTGTTAAAATGTTTTTTTTTTCTTTGGTTATATATTAAATATCGATTTATGGTTCATAAAATATTCGAGCTCTTTTTATTTTATTGAGAATTTTATCTTCAAATAATTACATTATAATAAACTGAAAATTTAATAATTTTTTTTTGCTTATATTTTTAGAAAAAAAAAAATAAAAAAGAGGGTAAATTAATCATTAGCAAGTGAAGAGTGTATGGTGTATAATTACTTTTATGTCGTAAGTTGGGTTGATGTGCATATCAGAGAGGGTCTCATTGTCGAGAAATGAAAAGACGAAAAATAAAAAATAATAAATTTTTCCTTTGTTGTGTGTGATGTTGAAAGAGGTGTTGGTTTTCCCTGGCGTTCAAAGAGGGTCAAAGTTAGTATTGTGTGTGTGTATGAGAATGTAGATATATACTCTGAATGTGTTGTAAAAAAAAGGACTTTAAGGCCACATCTAGACACTGGGAAAACTAAACAGCCATCTAAATGCATCCGAGGTAGCACTCACTGCCATTACGACTGATGGACGCTTATTGACGTGCGCCAAACTCACAAAAAAAAAAAAACCTTCTTCGTCTTTTTCATGCTTATCTCATTTTGTGCTACCTTTTTTTATTACCCTTGCAAGCTATCGTGGCACTAACCCTCGTAACAACAACCGACCTCGAGAATTGTAAAAATTTTGCTATTTCGTGTCCTTTTATCAAGTGGAATTACACAGTGACTAAATTTACTCACTTAAAAAAAATATAAAATTAAAAATGAAATTCAAATGTCAATAATTAATTATTAAATTAACATTTGACAAAAATTTTTAAGTAATTAATTATAGAAAAATAAATATTTTTCAAACTTCAATTTCAAGCTTAATAATTAATTATCATTTAAAAATAGTATATTATGTATCAAGTGCGTACAGTAGGTGATTTACGCACGAGATGCATACGCTATTTTTCGTTAAAAAAATTAAGAAAAATACTACAAAATTATTTACCCTCGCGAAATGTGACGACTGAAATGCGGGTTCGAAGGGCGGAGCCCTCGTCTGGGGGGTCTGGGGGGCTGAAACTCCCCCAGAATTAAAAAAAAAAATTTAAAATGATTACAATAAGAAGTATTTCACGATTTCAACTATATCTCCTAAAAATTAAAAATAGAAAAAAAGATGTAATTATACTATTAATCTCTTCTAATGTCGTAACCACGCAGACGAGTGAATAGTTTACACACATATATAAAATTTACAATAGTATCAGATTTGTCCGCCTGAAGACACTACTATTAGGGCCCTGTATTATCGATATTTGAAGATACACACATTATTTTGGAAATTCACACATTATTT
>JAPYYR010004271.1:0-12064 GCA_030523065.1 Aphidius colemani | reverse complement strand
TTACTGCAATTTAAATAGCAATCACAATGAGATTTTGACGTTTGCTATAATCTATGGTTATGTCACTTATTTATTGGCGACCCGAGTCTAGGGCCGGTGAGCTGAGGTGTACAGGGATAAAAAACTGCGCCTTACGTAGTGCACCGTTCGGGAGAAAGAAGTGGCGCACTCTAGATAGCCGCCATATTCTAGGACACAAAATGTTACCCCCTCCACCGAAGTTTATACTCCTGGTCTCTAGTCTTCATAGTACAAGCACAGTTGAGCCAAAATGCGTTCGGTGATTTGATTGGTCCACCATTTCTTGATTTTTGAATGAAATGGGAATAGAGTGAACTTTGAACAGCTTGAAAAAACCATAATTTTTTATTGAAATTAATTTGATATATGAATTGAATAAATAAATAATTTAAATATTTATAGCAATATTAATAATTTAGTAATATAAATAAATAATAATTTATATTTTGAATCATTAAAGTATTCATTTAAATAAAAAATTAATTATTAAATTGTTAACAGCATGAGTATATTTATAATTATTGAAGTTAGGCGTTATTTGAATTTTAATAAAAATGTGTTACAATAAGAGATACTTGAAGAAACAAAATATTTTTTTTTTTGTTAATCGATTGTAACGTTCTCAATTCCAACCATTTTACATTATATAAAAAAAATTTATGTAAATATTAAATACTTAAAATTTATGCATGCACAGATGAAAGTTGTGCAATAATTTATATATGATTGTTATTCTCCAGTAAATTGGTTTGAAGCAAGAGGTTTTTTTTCCGGTGCCTTTTCTTTTACTCTTCACATAACATTCACCGAAAATCGTTGGAACAGCATTTTTTTTTAGTTTAGTTTACATCGTGTGGCATTTTTACATCCTGGTACAACACAATATTTCATCCGGCTGAATGCCTGTTACATATATTTAGAGTAAATGAATAAATTTCGAACGATAACATACTGACGCCATTCATACATAACAAATATTCACATCTCAAGATACATCTCAACTTTAGCGACATCTTACAAGAACAAAAACGAACAAGATATAAATGAAATTCCAGCTAAAATTACGGAGCTAGGGGTAGCATTCGTTTAATAAAAAATTTCTTTTCTTTTTCCACTTCCGCCCTGTAATACCAACTATACACTAGAAACAGAAAAAACGATAAAAGTAATAAAATTCCCTATGTAATTTCAACGACTTCCCTCATAACATTTTACATTGTTATGTCTTAATTTGACAAGAACAAACTATAAAAAACAGTAACAAACGTAAACGAAAATAACATCATAGCAATTAATACTTTAACATGTATTGTTATGAAAAAATGTCATGTGTCAGAACTACCACGACAAAAAACAGCTTTTTCCTATAAAATTTTGACCGGTATTACAGTGCGAAAGTGGAAAAGGAAAAAGAATTTTTTATTAAACGAATGCACCCAGGTCATTGTCGTGTAAGTTATTCGATGTGTTATTATTTACAAAAATAACACATCTTTAAAATATAATAAATTTTGAGTTCTATTATATAATTGAAATGAAATTATAGTAACAAATGAACTTTTTCACACGTCTCATATTTTGATTCAATTAAATTTATGAGATAACCATATACTTACTGTGATTGATCACTTTTTTGTTCATTGAAATCAGTTTGTTTCTACTGCAGTTTTACTAGTTTTTTTTATGTGTCACTAAGCTTGGCAACAAACATTGATAATTGTAAAAAAAAATTTTTTTTTGAATAGGTCTAATATATATATGTAGTACTATATATGTGAGATTCTTGCCGCTCGGTTAAAAGAGCTTAAAATTTAATGAAAGAGGTTTCTCTTTATTATTATTTGTTATTCTTAATAACAAAAATATTATACTATATATATTGCATATATATTTATACAGCATGTGAGATTTGTCTTTTTACGTCAAGTGTCCGATAAATAATAATTATTTCTGTTAGTTTTTGCATTTTTTATTAATTAAAATTTATCACACATCAAAGCTTCAACTCATTTTATTTCAATTTGAATTATGATATGAAATGCTAAATCCTGTGTTTTTTACTCAGGTGTTATTTGATAATAATAATATTATTAATATATTAACTCACTGATTCTTTCTTGGATCTCAAATATTACAGCATGCGTTATTCTGTGTTTTCCACAATTATTATATTTTTCATAATGATAATTAATAAAATATTAATTCTTTTTCGAATCTCAAATTTGCAAGATAATGAATTCTGTGTTTTCCACAGTTATTATATTTATTAATAATAATAATTAATAAAATATTTATTCATTTATTCTTTTTCGAATCTCAAATTTGCAAGATACTGAATTCTGTGTTTTCCACAGTTATTATATTTATTGATAATAATAATTGATGAAATATTAATTTATTAATTCTTTTCCGAATCTTAAATTTGTAGAATGTAAACGTGATTTTTTAGCTATATTTTCAATAATATCATTACAATTATTTCTAACTAAAACAACAACATACTTCTCACAACTTATTCATTATTCTTTTATATTATTAAATGTTATGATAAATCTAATTATTAAATTGTACAATACAATTTAAACATTCATATTTTTTTCACTAATAACCTATAATATGTCAAATTTTTTTTAATAATTTTCATCAACTGATGACATTACTAGTGCCCTAAACATTGCTTATGCCTTTTTTAAATTCACATAATAATTCAACAAGTTCATTTGATTTATTAATATTTTAAATTGAAATTATTTCAAATATTTATTGTTGCAAATGTTGTTGATGAAGAAATTATAATTAAAATATGTTGACACCAACTACAATGATGCAATAATAATAACACTTGAGATTGATGTTTGAATAATATAATCTGCTGACATATTTATTATTAACAAATTATTAATTTATATCAACAAATAAGGTTATATTATTGTGCATTGCTGCAGCTTGGGTCGCTTTCTGTCAATTATGCAGCCATTTTGACACGTTGAAAAGAGACAGAAAACACAATCACCGAATGACGCATGCGCAAAAAAATAAAGCGTTTGTGATAATTTTGTTGAATTTTTTTTAATTTACCCATTGAAAAAAATTTCGAATTTCGAAAAAAAAAAATTGGGTGCACTAGATAATAATAAATTACACCTGTTGCTAAATTTTTGGAATTTTTTAACACGTGGTTTTTAAAAAAAGTTGATTCGGAAATTTTCCAAATTAAAATTTTGAAAAAAATTTTTGAATTTCGAAGAAAAAAGAAGGGGAGATGCACTAGATAATAATAAATTACACCTATTGCTCAATTTTTAGAATTATCTAACACGTAGTTTTTGAAAAAAATTGTTTTGAAAATTTTTTCGTAATGATAGTTTTGAAAAAAATTTTGAATTTCGAAAAAAAAATAGTTAAGTGTACTAGATAATAATAAAATACACTTACTGCTCAATTTTTAGAATTATCTAACACGTAGTTTTCGAAAAAAATTGTTCTGGAATTCCCAAAATAGTAAGGCAGAACCTGCCGTTCTTGTCGCCTTAAGGCGATGAATATTAAAGTTTAAGTAATTGTAGAAATGATTTTAATTAATTATTTTCAATACATAATTGACGAACTGATTACCTGAATGCGCAGCTAGTCTTGCGCAACTGAATAGAAAAATTTCACTATACGTGGATTTAACACGTGTCAATTTAAAAAAAAATTGTACCTAAATTTTTTTAATTATATGAAAACTTTGTAAAGCGAGTCATGAAATCAAATAACATTTATGAATGATTGTCAAATAGTTTTAAAAGTGTACTAGTGTTGAAATTATATCAAAGATGTTCAAATTATATTTAAATGAAAAAAATTAAACTACATTACATATAATAAATTTTATTGATAATGTTGAAGTAATCTAAACATTAGTTGTACCTCCAAATAGTCTGAAATTTCTTTGACTATTTGAATTTTCTTGAACTATTTTTACGAGATTATGAATCACCATTTCACTCAAGTTTATTTTCTACATCATTCCGCTTTCATTAAATCTATAAATATAATCATTGTCAACTGTCATAATTCATCAATTATACTGTTTATGTTTGTATTATGATGACCTCCATGGATGACATATTGACATGTCAAATAATGTTACATTTATATACACATGTATCCACAACGCTAATATACCGGTAGTGGGTTAGTGACGCCATTTTGCCTATTCGCCATTGTATATTTGGCGCCTAAAACCAATATGTCAGCACACGAAGTTATCAATAATAATCAGACACAACAAATAATAATTATTATGAATATGTGTTCGATGAAAATAATTTCGAAAAATGATAATAAAAGAATAAAGTCGTAGACCATCACATGATTAGTAAAAAAAAAGGGTGTCAACGGGTTTCAGGTAACATGAAATGCCAGAGAAGAGTTAGTCTGTTCAGCGTGTGAAAAAATAATAATGATTACAATATTCAAATCACAAAGATAATTAATATCATTACTCAATATCACGGATATATATTTTCTATCGTTTTTTAAGAATGACGTATAAAATCTATCTCGCAAACTGATTTGTCAAATTAACAGTTGTGTTGATCATATATTTAATACTTCTATATTGAGCATCGCCTATGCTTTCCCATGAGTGGAACGTATTATCCTCAAACGGTGCAGACAATCTCTCTGTCCCAGTCTGTTGTGGCTTCAGGCAATAGCAAGAGTGAGGATTCGGAAGAGTTCGGCTCACATGCATGCCCAATCAAATTGTGTATGTGTTATTTCTGTGTTTTATCATATGATGCATATGACGTTATTATTAACAAAACATTTCATCATTAAAATATATAATGAAATAAGTATATTTTTTTGAATATAAACACACGTGAATAATGTAAATAAATTCAGTTATATTATTGTTTATACACAGCTGATCTCACGTATAAGTAAACCTATATATGTGTTGAGCTATTCCGAATGTTTCCGAATCCTCTCATCATCGCCTGAAGTTACAAAAGACTGAGACAGACAGATTGTCCGCACCGTCTCAGACTTATACAAAATCAAGCCCTATGCGCAATATAGGAGTTTCAAATATACAGGACGAAAGTGGAAAAGGAAAAAGAATTTTTTATTAAACGAATGCACCCAAACATTTGTTCATAATGATTATTTATTCGTTGTGTCTTATTATTATTGATAAATTTTAGGCGCCAAATATACAATGGCGATTAGGCAAAATGGCGTCAGCAAAAATAGTTCGAAAACTCAAAGATAGAGGCGCTTTTCATGTATGATACATAGTGTATGATATCGAAGATGTATGATACTATTGTATGATACACCGGTATCATACCTACCCAACACTGGCACCCATACACACGTTAAAAATTAAAATATCGAGTTTGTCCTCTGGCATTTTTGTTTTTTTGATTTAACCATGAAGACTAGAGAACTCTAGTCTTCATGGATTTAACTATAAGATTTTTTTATACGATCGAAAGGTAAAATCGGAGTTACATAAAAAAAATTATTAAATTATGACTCAAACTATTTTTGACTAATTATCTAGTGATTAATATAATAATTATAGTATAGTATTGTTTATTCAACGATATACTGTATGGAGTACGTGTCATACTTGATTTTACAAACCATCAATTGTATGCAATTAAAATGATTAATTATTATCAAGCTACTCGATGTGATAAATATGATAGATCATTGTTAAAAATGTATTGATTATGCCTAAAATATACTATGTGCCAAGACAAGAAAATAGTTAAACAAGAAATGTAAGAGCTTATTCTTGCCTAAGAATTGAAAAATCAAAAGTTTATATGTTGGGTGTATACGTTGTCGTTGAGTGACTGCTTCCAAGCATTGGATCAACGCTGATTTGTTGCATACCAGAAACCTTGCGAATACTTCTCATATTGTGTGGGTAAAGGTTCAACGGTGGTAAATTTGGATGCTCAATTCTAGTCGGTGAACTGACGTGTGGGCGGAATGTTGTTTCTCGATGCAATCCATAAATATCTGGAAGTATTATAAATTCGAATCAATAAGTTCCATACATAAAAAAAGTATTGCTTAATTGATTCAATCGATTCTAATATTACCGGAATCAATTGGTTCCAAGACATCATTGAGTTGGAAGTATTCAGCTTGCATTGACAATGGTTCTTCGTAATCAATGAAACCAGTGTTATCAAACGCGATATCATCTTTTGGAGTTGTTGGAATTTGAGATACTATCGGTGGTTCGATATAAATCTATTTTTTGTTTTTGAATTGGATCAATTATTATTTGAAAACTTGATAAAAATAATGATAGTTTAAAAAGTCGTTACATTTTCGATGGGTCCAGGAACTGGATAGGTGCGTTTTGGTGTCATGACATTATTACCAATTGTTTCATAAGTATGATCCTCTAAATAATGTCGAGTTGTACCACGTGGTGTTAATGTTGCCCACATGATTCTGCTATCTTGCAAGCTATCAGCAGTACATGGATATAAAACAGCTTCACTTTGTATGCGGTTGTTTTTTGGCTGTGATATTGTTGCTGCTGGCAAAGATATCGCACCTCCTTTCTGACTACTTCGAAATTTACAGCGAAGCAACAAAGTTGCGAGCAAAACACTTATGATAATGACACAAAGGCACGACATGACAAGAATCAATAGCCATGTGTCATCAAAAAGTGTTCCTTGTTGTGGCATTTCTATGTATTGAACTCCATCAATTTTCCAGTCACAGCGGTGGCGGCAGAGACTTTTATTAAGACGTGATGGTTGAATACCTTGCCCAACAATTTCGGATCCATATTGAAGAAAAAGAGGTATTGGTGGTGGTGGTATGTAGACTATTGAGTCTGGTGGTGGTCCCATCATTCCACAAACACCACAATCTGTGTCGTTTATCACCATCATTAATGGAAAATGAGCACTTGTCATCTTGAAAAATAAAATTAACTTATCAAATTATTTATTTTATACTTAAACAATTTTAATTATTCACGTTTATCAGAAAACGAAGTCTCGCAAAGTAGAAGATTTCTCCGCAATTTTTATAAGCCGCGCACGCGCTACAATATTGACCGGCAAGTATTGATATATACGTTTATACATGCGCTGATTAAAAAAAAAAAAAATTATGAGTTCTGTCAGAACTATGAAACAATACATTTTGTTTTGTTATTAAATTTTTATTAAAGAAAAAATATAGACATGATTTTATTTTCTAAAAATATCCACCTATTCAAAAAAAAAAAAAAACGATTTGTATAATATTTTATGCCATATAAAAAAACTTATTTTTGTATTAGTACCTTAAATTTTATTTACAAAGGCTAAAAACTATTCACAATAACTATTATAATTTTACTAAGTAAACAATTATATTATTAAAACTAACTGTTCAAGAAAAAATAAAGTTCAATAAAAAAAGTTGCAAGAATTTTAGCTTTTGTAGTATTTATCTTACTATTATAGCGACTATATTTCGTCGAAATTTCTATGATTCATAATTATAATATTATTCAACTGAGGACAGCTGTCAAAAGTTGGTAATAATTATCAATTTGAAGTCCTTGGATCAATGTTGGAACTTAAATATATATTTTTTTCGAATGTAAATATGATGTTTGGTCTGTTAAACAAAAAAATAAAAAACACATGATTAGTATCATTATTTTACACGATTTAGACTTGTTTACATTATCTAAAGCCAATTAGATTGGATTAGCTGCTGTCAGTGAAACCATAGGAGATAACGTATTACTGGTAGCTTTCGATGAATAATTAGGTGTACCACTATCAAGACCACCAATAACTGCATTTGGATTATCGCTGGTTAATATAGTCGATTGAAAACTTGGTACAGTGGACAGAATCACTTGCTTAATAGTTATTGGTAGAACACTTGGTATCGTGGGTGTCGCAAGGTGTGTAGTGGCTGTTGGAGGAGTAAGTGTTGTTGTTGTTGTTGTTGTTGTTATTGTTGTTGTTGTTGTTATTGTTGTACGTGGTGGTGACAATAACTCTTGTTTGTCACGTTCGCGTTCTCTTCCAGGTCGCCATGCTTCAAGCAGAGCCATCACATTATGATCTGTGACACTCCACCGAGCTGCGCCAGCTTCATTTTGCAACCATATTACTAGAGTTCCATGAGCTGCTCGAATATTGACTTCACTTCTGCGACAAAAAAAATAAAATAATATTAATACGTTTTGAATTTAGAATTGCTTCTTTTTTCATTGAAAAAAAATACTCACTTTGGCAATATGTGCTGAAAGCCATGACGATATTCGTGCTCCATTGCCGGTACGACAACTTGTCTTTTTTTGAAATGGCTACCTTCTAGTTTAATGAGTGCATTTGGCGGTGGATCACGCCACTCTGGAAGAAACACAATGAACGAAAGTGGTTCGATTGAATCCGCCAGCAATCTCTCAAAATGGTTGACCATTGCTTCCATTAGTTCTTCGCAATAAGGAGGATTTGCTTCAAATGACCCACTGATCGGCCTAAATTCTAGAAATGGACCTCTTGATCCAAAATACGTGTCTGTGTCGGCAAACGCCGAGCAATATTGTCGAAAGTAACTGTTGAATGGCGATGCAAAACATTCAAATGACACCTCAAAATGTTTTTGTAGACACTCGAAGACGCTCACTGGCAGTGACATTTGTGTCGCTTGTCCCTCGTTGACACCGAGATACGTTTGATAACGCTTCAACGCGCACCAAACTCGTGGTAGAAATATTTCAAACTTTTTATCATCAAAACAATTAATTCGATAGAGATGTTCAAGTTTCGTCAAGTGGGAATTGTTAATGTACATTGTGTCACCGTGATATCGAAGGATTGTTTGGTCTCGCTCAGGAAGATAATCAATTTGAGGTTGTCGGGGTACTGAACGCGTGAATTGAACTGGGTAACACTTGACTTTGCGTTGGGTATTGACTGTTGTTTGCTCTTCTTTAATTTCAAAAAGGCCTTGATCTTTGAGGATCTGATGGTTTTTGTCTCTTACCTTTCTGGCATATTCCGTTGACAAATGATATATTTTCAAACAAATACCCTCAACACTTGCTTTGACTGTTTCTGTCAAATGTGGTTGACATTGCCGCTTCAAATGACCAAGTCGATCTTGAAAATCATCGAATGTTGCACCAACTGTTCGTCGCAACCATTGAAAAGTATCTTCAGCTTGCCATTTAACAACTTTTCTACTTTCCGATGAAGCTGATCTCGACTCGATCATTTTTTTAGCAGCCTCAGCGTAACGCGACAACTGTTTTCTCGCATCACCAGTAAATTTCGGTCTCACTATTTTAATTGGTATGTCATTCATGATCTCGCGATACATCGACATCGATATTTCAGGAAAACACTGACTTGGCAATAGAGGATCACCACCACAATCAATGACTTTTCTTTCCATTAACCATCGATTGAATGAGTCTTTGGGTGCATCAATCGATTCGCGCGTATGACAAAGTTCTTGATAACATTGACGTAGTTTTGCCAATAAATTACACCTCAACACCTCAGCATCTGGATGAGTTTGTGGCAAAGACGAAGGTTCACGGACAAATACAATTGCATTTGTGTCAATGTCAAGATCCCATGGTCCAGTTAAAATAAATCTTTTTAAATTAATCCCAGCATTGGAATCTTCAGATACACGTCGCTTTAGTGGGCCAGACGGTGTACCTGGTGGAACTGCATTGCGAACTAGTCCGCTGCCACAGATGCCAAGTGGATCCGTAATTGGATCAAATTGTGGCTTCAACGACGGCATAACCCACAACGATTCACCAGTTAATTTGTTCCAAAAATATGGACGATTTTCCCGTTTACTCCAGAACTTTTTCCAGCCTTGCTGTTGCAATTCCAGAGTTAATTCAGCATCATGATAAACTCCTGGTATCAAATTCTGTAAATTGAAAATTCATTAATAACCATTTTATGATTGATTTTATAATCGAAACATTTGAGAGAAAATATTAACTTGGTTTATTGTTGGTATTTGTTGAGTTAAAGGCACGTGGATCAAGTGTTCGCTCGTTGCTGTTGGAGGTGGTGGTAACGGCTGTAATTTGACTGGCGTTGGTACTATAACTTGCGTTATATTTGGATGTTTGTTGTTGTTGTTGTTGTTGTTGTTGTTGTTGTTGTTGTTGTTGTTGTTGTTGTTGTTGTTGTTGTTGTTGAAACAATTGATGATGGTGATGTTGTAAATCTTGATGCTGCTGATGCATAGCTGATGGAAAAGTAGCCCGAGCAGAACATGGATCCCAAGATGTTTCTGTTATTTTCCCTCCACTTGCTTCATTCATATTTCTATATTTATTGGTTAACTGTTTTATCAATATTAAACATTGTCGAATATTCAGTCATTATTAATCATTTAATCATTTTTGTTTTAAAAAAGATATTATGTTTACATGCCACTACAAACCACCACAGACCAATAACAAGATTACGGACATAATATATTTATAAAATATCAACAACTTCAAGATAAAAATTGTCTTGTTAATTATCTCTCGTTTTTTGAATGACATTTATAAGTTCGAATGATGTTCATTCATAAATCTAGATAAATGTCCGACAGATTTCTCCTACTGTAAGACGCCATTTACTTCGACTGCGGTTTGGTTTAAGATTTTGAGCAGTTCAGGGGTGCATTCGTTTAATAAAAATTCACTTTCTGTTCCACTTTCGCACTGTAACACCGGCCAAAATTTTATAGGAAAAAGCTGTTTTTTGTCGTGGTAGTTCTGACACATGACATTTTTTTTTAACAATACATGTTAAAGCATGGGGCGTATGAAGACTACAGACAAGGAGACTCAACTCCATGTATTAGAAATGGGACAAAAAACGTCGTGAAATGAAAGGCTTGCGCATCTGGCCGCAAGAGGGCGCTTTCGGCGTCTCACGAACCGAAATTGTTTACAATTGTTGTTATTACGACAGCATTTTTTTGTGGCATTTATACACATTCATGATATAAAGGTATATCTAATAATATAATTATAATTGCTCACAAAATCAATTATCAATATTTAAATTATTCAGCGAGCTCAAGTTATTAGCAAAAGATACAGTCAAATTAACAACGGAACAAGAAAAGTAGAAAAGGAATGCAGGAAAAGAGCCAAATTAGCCAGTAATAAACGCACATGGAAAAAAATAATAAACAGCATGGTATTAGGTACCAAATAATGTATTTTCTCATTGTTTTGTTTACATGATTTAATTCAGTAAAATTAGACTGTTCATCAAAAATTAATAATGAATTGTTTTTAAAAGATATGACTTTTTGCATTTTATTCTTGCTGAGATTCTTCATATATGTATATTTACATGTACAATTGATTGTATTTTATACCTTATACCTCTGTTTAAAGGGAATTTTCATAATTTTGAAGTGTTGTCTAAATTATCATTATACAATTGATGAAATATTATATTGGACGTAAAACATTATTTTAAGATTGTGCTTTTGGTAAAGTTTATAATACTACTCGATATTTTAGAGTAAATAGTAACTTTATTGACAGTTAAATGGTTATGTTAAAACGATAATAAGATTAAATACGTGTAGGCATGTGTGCGTGGATCGACAACAACGCTAGGACGGCATTTTAATGAAGCCTGCTCCCATGCTAAAGCTTACGGCGTTTTTGGTCCCATCGAGCCTATCCTTTAATACACGGAGTTGAGTCTCCTGGTCTCTAGTCTTCATAATTGGGTGCATTCGTTTAATAGAAAATTTTTCCTTTTCCACTTTCGCACTGTAATACCAGCAAAAATTTTATAGAAAAAACTCTTTTTTATCGTGGTAGTTCTGACACATGACATTTTTTTTATAACAATACATGTTAAAGCTAGGGTTACCATATGCGCTGAGTACCAAATCAGGACATTTCGTCTAGCACTCTAGTATTTTTGTTTGAGTACCACCCTGTTTGTAATCAAAGTACTGAATAATAAGTGGAAATAACTTAATATGTCCATGATTACTCGAATCAGTACTAATA
>JAPYYR010004241.1:0-13446 GCA_030523065.1 Aphidius colemani | reverse complement strand
TTATCATTTTGAAAATATTGCTTAATTTATTTTTTTTTTTCATAAATTTTTATTTTTTTTCAATTTCTACAGTTAATGGAAATAATCTATCAATTTTGGGTATAACATCAAAAATAGTATTTATACTCGCACCAATAAGTATTTGGGCAATTATAAAAATAATAAATGCTACAAAAATTTTAAAAATACCATTAATCATTTTTATCTTAAATGATATTTTTAATTGTCAAAAAATTCAAGCCATATTAATTTCTTCTGAATCAATAATTTTTGGATCATTAAATATTATTGGTTTTTGAATATTATCTTTATTTGTTTCTTGTTCTTCATTTGAAATTTCATTTATTAAAAATGTATTTTTATTGTTAAAATCATTTGAATTATATTCATAATTTTTATTATTTCTTTTATCAATTGAATCCAAGTTTTTTTTTGTCATTTCATTTACTTTTATTTCTATATTAAAATGTACCTTTCTCCATGCCGCTATTAAACATGCTATTTTTTCACCCGTTGAAATTTTATGAGCCAGTCTTAAAATATCGTATGGTAAATATAATTTTTCATCAATACCATTTATTCTTATATTTTGATTTTTTGTTGTTATTAAAATTAAAATACTAGGAAAATAATTTTTTTTTTTAAATTCAATACTATTAAAATTTTCAAAACAATCTACATTATGTATATCAAATACTTTATCTACCTCTTCTGGAAGTTTATTAGAATAAATATTCAATAAAGTGCAATTATTTTGTAAATTTTCTTCTTTCAAATATTTAATCAACTCTGTCAAACTGTAATTAAACAAACGTTTTTGAAATATACTACAATCAATAAGAAAATGTGAAAAATTTTCAATCATTTTATTGTTTACTTTTTCTTCAAAAATATTTCCATTGTAATATTCACTTGACATTATCAAGTGATCTTAAGATTTATGAGATGTTGTTAATTTTATTTGCTATATATATTTATTTTTCAATTATAATCATTTCTTTTTCTAATATGCCTTTTTTCTTTATACGGAAATTTTTAAATTATCAATACATTAATGAGTTTAAAACTATCGCTTTAAAAGAAAACTTTTTCGAAACCAATGATTCATCAAAAAAAATAGATATACTTTTCAAAGCAATGTCCGATAAAAAATGCATTAGTTGGCCAACAATTGAAAATTTTGAAAAAGCATATATTGAAAGTGATTTTGCTGTTAATAGTTCAATAAAATTGACTAAAAAAAATTCTTTGAATACACAAAAGAAAAAAATAATATTATTTATACATGGTGGTGCTATGATTTCTGGTGGACATGATTTTCAAAATTTTTACGACATGTCAAAAGTAATATTTTTTATGACTGATTTTACAGATTTAATTTTACTTGATTATTCATTGGCACCAGAAAAAAATATATCTTATTCTATCAAAGATTGTTTTTCAGCTCTAAATTCATTAAACAAAGAATCGAATTTAGATTCTTTGACAATTGTCGGTTTCTCCGCTGGCGGATATTTAATGTTATTTTTATTTATTTACTTGCAAAAAAATAAAAATTTATTAACAAACATTAAAATAAATTTTGTAGATTTATGTGGTTTATCAAGATTTGATAACATCTCCATAAATAATTATGATTTTTCACCAACTTTGAGGTCATTAGGACAATTGGTTATACAAAAAGAACCATTTATTGAACCACTATATGATTTTTTTATAAATTTTTCAGATCAAAATATAAAGGGTATAGAAAAAATGAAATTTTTTCTTTGTGATTCTCAAAAAAAATCTCTTTCAAACCACATGTTAAATTTCTATAATTTATTGATTGATAAGTTTCCTACTTTCAAAAATCATATTGTTTTAAAAAATTATGAAAAAAGTTTATTTAATAAAGAGTATATTAAAAATTACTTACCAGACGACGATTTAAAATTGGAATTTCGCTATCATTTATTTATATCTTTAATCCGATTACCCGTTACAAAAATATGGTTTAATGATTTATTGGAATTTATTAATGTCAATATTTAGAGATAATAAATATAAAAAAAAACATTTTAAAAAGAAGTGTTTATTCAGACATATCATATTTATGATACGTTATCTACATAAGTATTATGATTATCATTATTAATTTTTATTGCTATTTATTTTTATCGCTATTTTCTTTTGATTGATAAGCTTTATCAATTGACAGTTAAGGGTCATTGATAACATAATTGTTTTTTTTTAGTGAGAGTATATATATTAGATAGTATACGTTGTTCATCTTCAGTTTGCTATTATACATATATCACACGTTTTTTGAGCACCAACAATAAATATCATTTTTATATTTCAATCATGAATAATGATTATTTATCTTTTGATCCAACAAATCAAGAAAATTATAACGTTTATAATTTTTCAACTATTAATCGATTTCAAAAAATTTACAATCAATCTATATTGTATGCTAATAATTTGAAAGTTGATAAATATGCATTTGTTTTATTATTTATTGCTGATAAATCAAAAAGTAATACTACCAAAGTCAAATTATACAATCTATTTTCATGGTTAACAATTACAAAAGATAATGAAGAATTATCAAATTTTTTGAATAATTTTAATTTTTTTCATCAAGATTTTATCTCGTCATCAAATATTATATCTTCAGAAATCAAACATGAAATTATTAATGGACAAAAAAATTTTCAAGAATATTGTGAGCAACAAAATTTATTTATACCAAATTTATTTACATTGTGTTTGGATCCTGAAGAATTACTTCATAGCAACGAAAAATTGACTGCAAAAATTCAACTATTTAATGATATAGATTGGACAATTGACAGAAATGAAACAATTTATGAATACGAAGAATCAGCATTTTTCAATAAAAAAAAAACATTGAAAATTGATGTTAATACTAAAAAAAAATTTAACATTAATACTGCCTTAAACAATTTATCTGATATTTTTAAAGATCGTAAAATAAATAATGACAATTATAGAAATATCTACAATTCAATTATAATGTCAAGTGCTTTAAAAAAATTTTTAATTTTTCCGTATTTTTCATTAAAAAAATTTAATGTCCAACAAATATTTTCTTGTTATCAAAATTTCAACATATCAAATTTTGATGAATTTGGTAATAAAATTGCATTTATGCCAAAATATTTGACGTTTAAAAGTGTTAATTTTTTTGAAAGATCATTATTACAAATTTCTGAACATGATGAAACTGAAAGATTTGATGTTGTTTATAATGATGCAATTTATAATACGGAAAATCAAAGTGTCGAAAATACAAGAATTTTAGTTTTGTCAGATTTAAAAAAAAATGTTTTACCAAAACCATTTGTTATAATGCATGATTTTTCTATACCAAGTACTAGTATAGAATCTTCTTCTACTGCTGATTCAGTTGTTGAAAAAACTGTGACAATGCAAAATAACGACAAAGGAAATATAATTTTTAAAACTACACAACCTACGAATGACTCTCAAAATTATTTACAACCAAAAATGTTTGATGATTATGAACAAGATTTATCTATAGATTTTATCACGTCTTCACTTTTAACAAATGACGTGATTCTTTTTGATGGTTGTGCCGGTAGTGGTAAAAGTCATATGATGAAATCAATTATATCAAAAATTAATCAAAAAATTGTTATTTTATTACCAACAAAAAAATTACTAAATAAAACTCAGATTGAATTTGCAAATGCCGGATTAAATTTATACAATTTTTTTTTTCTAACTATTGATGCAATTTTGAGGAGAATATTGGAGTACACTGTTGGTCCTGCCGAGTTTTCAGAATCATTAGAGGTTGATTTTGATTCTTGGGTAGCAAAAATTGAAAAATTAAGAAACAATTATTTAATTAACAAATTTGAAGGTATAATTGGTCCAAAAATATGGTTTGTTGATGAAATTTTTTTAATGGATCATAAAAAAATTTTATTATTAATAAAAATTATTGAAAAATTACAAATTCATGCAGTTTTTGCTGGTGATTCAAGACAAAACGATCCCATTGGTGCAATAACATGGAATTCACAAATTATTTCTTTAAATGTTAAAATGGTTGTTCAACTTACTAAAAATAGAAGATTAAACAGCTCGTATGGTGATATCAAACAACAAAATTTTTATAGTCTTGTTGATGATATTCATAATTTGAACGGATTAAAGAGATTATCATTAAAAAAAAATTATATTTATACAATGTTAAAAAATAAAATTTCTCCCGAAATTTTTTCTACTACAAATATTGACATGAAGAATTCTATTGATGCTTGGTTGTTGAATTTACAACAATTATATGAGTATGATCTATCAAAATACCCAAGTGAAGAATTGATTTGTTTTGAACCTGAAGAGGATGAACCTGATGGTAAACGTGTAAAATTTAATCCTATGAAAAATTTTTTTTGTCGTGGTAAATTTTTACCATCAAAAAAATTTTTACAATTATATTTTAATATTTTTAAAGCAGCTGTATTTCCAAAAATTATATCATTGTCAAATTTTGACGTTGACAGAATTAATTTTTTAATTATGCTTTGTTGTTATGAATGTTTAAAGAAAAAATTTCCAAATAATTATTCTAAATTTATGATGATTTTTCGTCGTTCCTGTGTAAAATCTTTTCCAATAACTGATGAATTATCAATTGAGGATGATCCATTTTGTTCTATTTTATTTTTGGGGATTGGTATGACTTATCGTTATGTTGGAACTGATTTTCCAACAGATACTTTTGTTATTTTGGTTGATTTTTTATTTAATGAAAGTATGCCAAAATATCCTATATTATTAATGAAAACATATACCAGTTCAACGTTATTTAAAATATGGCCAATGAAATATCGTATATCAAAAATGAACAGTAATATTTCTTCATATCAACTCTATGGATATCCATTATTACCATCTTTTGCCATGACTCAATATAAAATTCAAGGTGAAACTTTTTATGAAGAAACAGTTCAACAAGTTTATAT
Source organism: Aphidius colemani (assembly GCA_030523065.1). Classification (NCBI taxonomy): domain Eukaryota; kingdom Metazoa; phylum Arthropoda; class Insecta; order Hymenoptera; family Braconidae; genus Aphidius; species Aphidius colemani. The sequence goes on along the minus strand of JAPYYR010004241.1, from coordinate 8,443 downwards.
TGATTTAAAATATATGGACAGTCGTTCTATTTATGTGTCCTTATCAAGATTACAAAATATTAAACAATTGTGCTCTATTATCAATGCAGATAAAATAAATATTTAATTTTTTTTTATTGTTAATAATATGATTAATTTAATATATTGAATATGATAAGATAAGATATTGTTTTGTTAATGTGTATGAGTTATATAAAATATCCAAAGTAAATTTTTTATTTTTTGTTTCTGTTAGTTTATTTCTATCCGTTAAGATTACTGAACAAATAAATGGTAAATATTTTCTATTAGTAAATTTTTTTTTTATTTTTTATTTTTTTTTAGATTTTTTTTTTATTTTTTTTTAAATTTTTGTATTTTTTTTTATTTTTTTTTATTATATTTTAATTCATTATATTTTAATTTATTATATTTTATTTTTTTTTTAGATTCAAATTACTTTTTGAGAGAAATTGAATATTTTAAAAAGATAGAAATAGATTGTCATGTGTTTGGAAAACCTTTCGATAAAGAAAAATATATATTGAATATATTTAATAATTTTGTAAAAAAAGATTGTTGTTTTTCAACAATCAATAACAATTTTGAAAAACATAATCGATATTTACCATTTAAATTACTTGATTTTAAATGTATATATTTTCTTTTAGTATCAAAAATCAGTAAATTAAAATATATATTCATGCCCAAAGTTCTTTTAAGACTTAAATTACCACTTGAAATACAAAAAAAATGTTTTGATATAATTGGAGTTATTCTTTTACGAACACACCAAGGGCATCGTTTTAAAGATAATTTTTTCGAATTAATATCATACAGAAATTTTGATTTAAAAGATTTTTTTTCGCACATTTTTTTTAGTAATTTAAATATTTTTTGTGAAAAAGAAGTTTTGGAAAATATATTTAGTGAATATTTTTTTACTCATTCTTATAAATGTATATATACTATTTTTAAAAAGAGATATAATTATTATTTATCCGATCCAAAAGTGTTGCATGATTTATATAAAAAAATGTTATATTCAACTCGTCGACCAAATTTTTATGGTTTTGACCCATGTGTATTAGAATGTTTATTTGATGTTGATTTATTACCTTTAGTTGCTTTAAAAAAAATGTTTTATGAAGTTATTGTTAACTTTGAATTAAATAACACTAAAAATTATAATTTAATTGAACTTTTACTTTTTACTACTAAAAAATATTATAAAATTTTTGACGTCATTGCTTATTTTGCAGAAGATTCTGAAATTATGGGTATTGAAAAATATGATTTCATTGAAAAAAAATACCACAATCTTTTATCGTATGTTTTAGAAAAAACACCAAATACTTTATATGTAAAATTATTTTTTCAATATGGTTTACCATATGACCCTGGATATTTTATGAAAAATTATTTCAAAAAAAGTATAATTAAATAATTAAAATTTTTGTAATAAAGAACATTGTAATAAAGAACATTGTAATAAAGAACATTGTAATAAAGAACAATTTAATAAAGAACAATTTAATAAAGAACAATTTAATAAAGAACAATTTTTTATTGTATTTTATTTTTTATTGTATTTAATTTAATTTATTTTATTTGTAAATTACATTAATTATTTTTAATATATTAATCTTGATAATCGCAACTTATGCTCTCATCTTCATCAAAATTTATTTCTAATTCCATTTCGTCATCAGAATCATCTTCATTATTGATATCTTTTAAATCTTCAATAATTTCCCGTAAATTGTCAGCATCTTCCTCACATTCAGAATCATTAATTTTATTTACATTTTTTTCAGTTTGTGGTTTGATAACTTTTTCCTTTTTTACTCTTGGTGTTGTAATTTTTTTTTCAGTTTTTTTTACATTTTTTTTTTCGATTTTTTTATTTTTTTCAATTTTGTCATCTATTTTGTCGTCAATTTTGTCATCTATTTTGTCGTCAATTTTTTCTTCAATTTTGTCATCAACTTTTTCGTCAATTTTTTCATCAATTTCGTCGTCAATTTTTTCTTCAATTTTTTCGTCAATTTTTTTGACTATTTCCTTTTCTTCTGTCAATTCTATTTTATCGTTTTTTTTTATTTTTTTAACTGGTAAAACACATATTTCATCATTTTCATTTTTTGTTTTTGTTTTTCTAATTTTTTTTGGTGTTACTACATCATTTTCATCAATTATCTTCGATTCATTTCTGTCAGATTCATTTTTTGTTTTACGTTTTCTATTTTTTCGATTACTCTCATCTTCAGATTTTTCGACATCAGTAACATCATTTTTATTATTCGCTTTTAAAAGTTTGCGTTTTTTTATTGGTTTAACAGCTGTTAAACGAAATTGCTGAAATTTCAAAATAACTAATAAAGCAATTTCCGAATCTTTTTCCAATAATATATTTTCATCAGATAAGTTATAAACAAAAATTGAAAATTCAGCTTCATTATTTTGTATTATAATATTTTTTAAAAAAATATTTTTTTCAGACATATTTGGTGATTGTTGTAAAATCCCAAAATAATTTGCACCAACATGATATCCAAAAGAAACTTTAATTTCATTTGTTTCTTTAGGTTTTAAAATAAATTCGTCACATCTGAAATTTAAAAAATAAAAATAAATCATTTAATAAAATTTTATAAAAATTGCAAAAATAAATTAAAGAAAAAAAAACTTTTTTTAAAAATTATAAGAAAATATTACTGAAAAATTTTTGTATTTTCAAAACTTACGTTTTTAATCCAAAGATTTGATTTTTTTTTTCTTTTTTTTTGATGATTTTCTGATTAATTTCTGTTGGATTTTCCAATTCTGTTTCCATTGTTTCGCTTATTTCTGTTGTTTGCTGTTCACTTGTCATCGTTAAACTGTATCTTTTGACAAATAATTGTTGGGTTTATATCTTGATTGTAATCTACTATATTATCAACACAACCTCATTAAAACTATAAATGAAAATCAACCCCACACGCAATTTTTATATCAAGGTTATACTTTTGTTTTTATTTGTTTTTTTTATTTTTGTGTATTTCTATTTTTTTCAATATTTATAAAAAAATTTTTACATTTTTACATAAAATATTAAAAAAATCATTAAAAATATTATCATTCGTTTTTGAGAAGATCGAAGTTCCGCTTTTAAAAAATTTTTCATCTAAATAAATATTATCTAGATTGACATTATTATTTTGATATACATCTATACAAATTGAAGAAAATGCAAAAAAATCAAGAATTAAAAATAAGAGAAAAAAAATAATGCATAAAATTAATCTTTTTATATTTTGTGACATCTTAGTTTATTTTTTCATATTAAATCCTTATTAAAAAACTATATTTTTTTTTACAATCCTTTACAATATTTTTCAAAATTATTCTCCAATAGAATTTTTGGAAATAAAAAAAAAGGAAATTTTTTAGATTTTTTACATAAAGAAATTAAATAATCGACTTTTTTTTCATCTATAACAGCTAGTGGTATGTTTTTTTCAATATTATATAACTCATTCATAAAAAATGATGAAAACGTTTTTAAAATGTTATTATTATTACAAGCATATGTAACAACATTTTTCAATAAAAAATTAGTATTTTTTGAACGTTTTTCTTTATTTCGTTCTAAAATTTGTTTTTTTATTTTAGTAATAGAATAAATTTTTTTTCTATATATGATTTTATTTATATTTGAAATATAATTATCACAATGATATAAACCATATAATTGAAACATTATTTTACAATTAAATTTTAATCTTTGATTACTAATTTTATTAAAATATGAATTAATTTTTTTCAATTTATTTTCTACACCTTTTTTTTCCACAAAAAAAATTTTTTTTTTATTCTTCAATTTTTTATTTTCAATTTCAAATATAGTTTCCATAATAAGTATGTATTAACACCAAGGGTTAATGAACTAATGAAAATTTTTAATCACCAATTGTCCTTTTAAACGATTAATAGACATCATTTTCTTATCATGAATGTAATCAAATAAAGTACAACCATTTAAATCAATGAGAATAGTACTATTCGGCATACATTTTGACATTTCTGTAAAGAGATAATTTTGTGATTTTATATATTCTAATGATTTACACCAATTTTGTGCCTGTTGATTATACATAAATTCTCTGCGCACAAAACGATTTGTTAATTTTTCTGGCTTCAAATTATCAACAACAATATAATTTTTTCTATTGTTCAAATATTCAATATTATCAATTATACCCCATACTCTTTTTACTTCTTCAAATTCTTCTTTTGCATGTGACATTAATTGTTCATACATTTCATTGAAAAAATTTTGCCCATTATATTTAAATAAAATGCAATAAAGAGTATTGGTGAAATATGATCTGTCACAAATTAAATATTCTGTTGTTTTTTTAAATTCTGCATCAATAATATTATTCAATAAAATAAATGCATAACAAAGACCAATTCTAGGATTCTCTTCCTTTCCTTTGTAAATTGGTTTTTGACGACAAATATCAGTATAATCATTTTTAATTATAGAGACATTAGACAAATGTTTTATATTGCTGAGAAAGGTTGTTTTACCAACAGCAGATACACCATCAAAAGAAATAGTTTGTGGTTTTTTGTTTATTAGTAGTGGTTTCATTATTAAATATCCATCCTCATCTTCATCATCTCTTTTTATATTTTTCCCATCTTTTTTTTCATCCTTTTCTTTTTTTTGATTACTTTGTTGTAACCAACAAGTTTCATCTTCGTTGGTAGAGATTTTTGAATTTTTCTAAAAAAATAAGAAAATAGAAAATATTTTTAAATTAATGATAGATTACATATTAATTAATATGAATTAATAATAAATAAAATATTACTTACAAATTGAAACATTTTTGAACTTTTTGAAAATATGCAAAAAAAAACAAAATATTTTGTACTTGTTGAAATTAGAAGACGATAAGTGTCGTTACTGTTTACTGAACAGTAGTAATAATGTTGGTCTTCTTGAATACACGCTAGTTTAAATAGTATTTTGAAATTACACCCCACTGTTGTATATTTTAGTTTGCGCAAGCTCTATTTGTTTTGTATTGATTATTTGTTTTTATATTGTTTATCTTTCAAAATTTTCCACAGTTTACGGAAATGCTTTGAATTAATATTATTATTATGATTATTATTACTTAGAAATTGTGCAACTAAACAAACAATATTATAGATTAAAGCTTATAATACTGTTATCTACTTTTACAACATAGGTCAATGTCAAGAGTCGTGTTGTTATGATTACGTCAATGTCATATTGATAAGATAAATTGAATTTTTATTTCATTTATCATGCTTCTTGTTGGAAGCGAGATAAGTAATTTTTATTTAATTTTTATCATCTTCTTGTTGGAAGCGAGATAAGTATTTTTTATTTTATTTATCTCACTTTTTTGATAAGTGGCTTTTCTATTTTTATCATATTCAGTTTAATGATATAAAAAATATTTCTTCCTTTAATACTTGTTTTTTAAAAACGTTTTAATAATTTTATAAAAAAACAAGTATTTCCAAATTTTACAAAAAAAAATAACAATCATTGGAAAATCATATTTGCAAATATTCAGTTACAAAAAAAAACCTATATATTATTATTAAGTGGTGGTATGTTAACATTAACAAAATTGATAAACCTCCAAAGATTAGAAAAACCTGCTCATGAAAATGAAATTGAAAATTACATAGATTTTTTTGATTCCACTTTATATCTTCAAGATTATGATATTCCACTAACTGAAAAATCATTTGCAATCTCAAGTTATTTTTTACGTTTAAAATTCAAAGTCAAAGAGAGTGATCCACCGGAAATAAAATCCGAAGAATATGAAAGAAATTATAAATTATTCTACTCAATTAACTCTCTTGATGAAGCATTACAAATTATTTTTGATTTTAAAAATTCCATTTCCGGAGATGTTTTTACATCAAACGTTGAATCATTAAAACAAGAATTTGGTGAGGATTTTATTAATGTTATGCATCAAGTTCAATCGTTTTATGACCACCTACCAAAGATTTTAACACCAGATATTTTATACAAAGCATATTATGTTGATTATATGACATCACAAAATCAAGATTTTTCTCTGGATCTTAAAATTTTCAATAGTTTCAACAATGTTTATAATTACATTTTATTCTTTAGTTTACAATCTGTTGATTTTTCAAATGATTTTTTACATTTTATACTGGTTATTTTTACTTCTTTTTATCCATTGATTTCAAATTGTTTAAAAAGTAACAATTGTTTTGGAAAAATTACATTAACAGAACAAAATTTTTCCGCCAAATCATTACTTGTTGATATGAATGAAGAATATTATAAAAAAATTGCAAAGTTACCTTCTAATTTATTTAATCCACAAACTGATGTTTTTATTGATGTAAATTCTTTTTGTTGTACAATGTTAATTTCGATTATACGTAGAAGTCTTTTACGTAATTATGAATGGCCTTTACGTAATGATATTTCAAGTTATCTAGATAATGTTTTTCGTTTAAAAAGTTTAAAAAGTTTTTTCCTTAAAAATGATCGTTTAGATAGAGATTGGATTAAATTTATGAAAAATAAAAGTGGTACAATAAAAGTATATTTAAAATTAGAATATATACTTGAATATTATCAACAAATGGCAAATTCATTGGATGCACCATTATCAATTATCAATTCAAATGGAGGAAATAAAGTCTCAGTATCAGATCCAAAATTATTTGATTTTTCAAATAAATTCCAAAAATTTTTAGATGTTTATTCAAAGTTTTGGGCTAACGGTTTAATTGCCGATTACGATTTGCGCAATTTTTGGATTTCAAAAACAACGGATTACTTGCAAAAAATTTATTGTTTGAATTGTGATGGTAAAAAACATGAATTAGTTTTTGATCATAGATTATCACACATTGACGTCCCAAATTGTCCATCATGTACCGCAATGTTGAATGAAAACAACCAATTTTCATTGGAAAACACATCTTTTGAAATTTTTACAAAGTTATTTCCATATTTTTTACAAAATATCACTGTTGATGAGTATTCGCCGCATGATTTAAAAATGGGTTTTCAAATCGTCATGTATTCGCGTTTATACGCTAGAAAAATGAATAGAAAACAAATTGAACAAGTTTTTGAAACATGTCAAGAATTAACACAAAAATTTCAAGGAATTATTGATAATTCTAATTTTAGTTATTTGATTATGAAATTACTTTCGACATTTAAATTAGCAGAAATGATGTCTGAAATGAAAAAAGATATTTAAAAAAAATGTAGAAAAAAAATATTCAAATTAACCCACGACTGTTTTTTTTTTATTCGTATTATCCCTTTTGTTGTTTTTTTTTTTTTTGTTTTTTTTTATATTTTTTTACTTTTTTTTATTTTTTTGCAGATTTATTTTTTCTTTTTAATTTACAGTTTCTCACAATTAGCGGACATAAAATTTCATTGCTTAATGAGTATAGACGATACAGCCTTCATTTTTCATTAGAAATTAAAAAAACATAAAGTTTTTATTATCTTTTAACCAATAATAATTTCGAAACTATATAAAACACGTGATATTCTGCTGATTATTTGAAACATTTCTATATCTATATTGACTCTTTTTTTTATTAGTTTGTTTATAAACTATTAAAAATAAAAAATATAATTGCGTCATATAAATATTACACAACTATAATATTCTGATAGTTTGTGATATATAAAGGGGTGTAGTTTCTATGTTTCTCATTAAAACTTTGAATCTTTACCAAGTAGTTTGGTATATACAAGTTTCGTTATTAAAGTTTCATAGATCTCATCATTGGTAAGTCAAATTTTACATTTTTTATTATTTTTTATTTAATATGTTTTTTTTTTAAATATTATTTTTAATTATTCCTTTGTTTGAACAGAAAATGCATTTTTCAATTCTTCATCCTCTACTCATGGCCGCACCTGTTTTATTCACCAGTAAACCAAAGTTTGTTAATAACATTGACATTGTTATTCGTTTTCATAATATGATATATCTAAATTTTTCTACACCATTAATTTTTGATAAAACAAACTACATCTATGATGATGAATATGTTCTGAAACCGAAAATGCATAAAATGTTTATTAAATGTACAAAAAAACAAAACGAAAACAAACAATTAATAAACATGGATGATTTCAATTTTTTCTTTAATGTTACAAAATATATTGCACCATTTCAAGAATTATTTCAAGCGGAGGATAGAAATATAGCGACTACTAGATTAAATTTTGCATCAATGGTTTTCAAAGGAATTATTGAAACTTCTTTTTGTGATGACTTAAAACCAAAAGTGTTTGTATTTATTGACGCAAGTTCAATTACATATTATTTTTTTTTAAAGGATGAAATTTATGATCGAACCATCAAAAAAATTGCAAAAAAACCAATTTATTAATAATATATAGTAT
>JAPYYR010004234.1:0-13187 GCA_030523065.1 Aphidius colemani | reverse complement strand
TTGAAAATGTAGTCGGGTTTTATCGTATTTAATGCACTTTTATATGAATAAAATTGAAAATGATGTCTAATTGTTTGTTTAATGTTTTAAAATAGATAATTAATAAAACTAAACATAAATATAATAATAATTTAACTTTATTTATTTATTTAGTTGTGTTTTAATTATTTTTTTTTAACAAAAACGAAAAAACATCCGTAGAAAATATATGGATGGATTTTATTGTATTTAATCAACTTTTTATATGAATAAAATTGAAAATGATGTCTAATTGTTTGTTTAATGTTTTAAAATAAATAATTAATAAAACTAAACATATATATACTATTAATTTGACTTTATTTATTTATTTATTTTGTTTTTTTATTATCATTACAAAAAAATTTATAAAAAATATATTTAAATAATTATTCTCTTTTTTATTTTTCAATAACATTTATAACAAATTTATTTTCTTTGCGTAATTATTATTTTTAATCATTTCATTATTCAATTAACACTCAAATGAATCCATCATTGATTTTTAATATAAAATAAGAAAATAATAATATAGTGTTTTTTTTTTTTTTAAATCTCATTAAATATATTTATATATGTAAACACTACTCGTTAAGTTGTTTATTCATTGTACTGTGAGTTGAATACACATGGTTTTCAAAGTCTTTATACAATCCAAATGTTGCTGAGCATACTGTACATTTATAAGACAAATGAGCTGGTTTTAATTCCATTGAATGGTCACGTGCAATATGATTTAAGAGTTTCCATTGATAAACCTAGTTATTAAAAATAATAAATTAATTAAATTAATAATACATCATTTAATGTTTTATTTATTATAAAATTATTATAAAATTATGTTTATTTTACCTTTCCACAAGCTGGACAACGACCAGCATCTTTTCCTTTCTCAGCTGCCTCTTGCATACTGGATGTGACAAGTCCATGAGAACCAAGTAAATGTCTTTGCAAGCCCTATTTTTTTAATTTATAGAACAAGATTAATATACAATAATTTTTATAATATATTTTAATAAATAAATTACCTGATCAGAAAAGAATCTCAATTGACACTTTTGGCAGTTCAAAGGAGGTCTATTGTAAATCATCTTTGGATGTATTTTGACTTTGTGAATCCATTGCATATGATTACGAAGTTGCTCCAAGTCCTATGAACAAAAAAAAAAGGAAAAACAAATTTACATAACCATCATAGATATTTAAAATATAAAAAAATTATAAATAATAACCTTAATGTAACCGTCACAAATTTCACAAATAACACGTGTATTTTTTCCACCATTTTCTGATGAGCCAGATCCTGGTGTTGGTGATGTTGTACGTGGTGATGGTGTTATTGACATACTTGGTTGACTAAGTAGTTTTGCTGTTGGACTACTTTCTGAACTGACTGATGTATCTGAGAATAACTGATTGCTATCAAATTGCTGTGATGTTGGAATTAATTGTTCAGATGATGTTGGTCTGTCCATCATACCAGGCATATTGTTATCTTGTCTACCAGATTCACTACCACCACCTTCACCAGGTCTTAATCCTTTCAGATCAGGAAATATTGGTTGCATTAGCGGTATTCCTCTTTCACGTGCTTCTGCGTGCTTCTACGTTCAGCCACGATCAGCTGATATGTAAATACTAAATAGAAGTTTTGGTAGTAATGGCTGTTGCCACTTGGCGCTCATTAAGGGTGAGTTCTAAATATGAAGACTAGAGACCTTTTTTGTACTTTTTTTAAAATTTTTATCCATTTTATTATTACAATTCATTGGGACAAAATAAAGTCCAATGTAAATAGATACACTTTACAGATTTTCTTTTTTATTTTCCTTAAATTTCTTTTTTATTTATAATATTTAAACCAATTGTCCAATTAAAAATAATGACACTCACGTCTTATGAAAAATCATACCATACACACTGCAGTAGTTTATTATGTTATTGATATCTTAAATTGGGAGAAAAAAAGAAAAAAAAAAAAAAAAAAAACTAAACAATTTAAGAGCAATAAAATTCAATAATGAATTTTTTTTTTTTTATAATCATTACAAAAATATTGACTAAAATATATTTAAATAATTATTCCCTTTTTTATTTTTCAATAACATTTAAAACAAATTTATTTTCTTTGCGTAATTATTATTTTTAATTATTTTATTATTCATTAACACTCGGATGAATCCATCATTAATTTTTAATATAAAATAAGAAAATAATAATGTACTTTGTTTTTTCTAATTTAAAAAAAATTTCTCCATTTATATAGTTTTTTTTTTAAACGTTTTACAAATTATTTATTTTGTTTCATCAGAGAAAATAATAATAAAGTGTTTTTTTTTTTTTTTAAATCTCATAAAATATATTTATATATATAAACACTACTCTTTAAATTGTTTATTCATTTAATTATTGAATCGCACGAGTAGGTCACACGACGCAAAACCAATCAAGCGCGTTTTAATTTGTTTAAATAATTATTTTCATTCATGAGACTATTGCTACAATTTGTGTAGGCGTTATTTTTAATTAATTGGTATTAAGAGTCTTCAGGATCAACCGAGGAGTCATACTGAAGGCCACTCTTTTTTTATTTTTCCTTGTTTTATATATATATTTTTGTGTTTTAATAATTGTTATAATTATTTTTTTATTATTTTTACAGTCTATTTTTTTTATGCATGTCTGTTAACAACGATAAAAATTCTTAAATAAATAAATCGGCATAGTCATTTATTGATTGGAATAATAATATTACAGTCAACTAATTTTTTCATGTGATTCCCGAGTGTATCCTATTATTTTGTTTTTAACTATATAGATCACCATTTGTTGTATTCATTTTTTTTTTTAAATAATATTATTATTTTTAATTTGTATGTATAACTAAATCTGATGTGTTCTTTATTTATTTCTTGAATGATCAACGCTTTGTTATTTACCGTTATTAAAAAGATTTATTTTTTTTTATTTTACTTATTTTTTTTATTTTGTTTTTTTATTTAAGATTAATATAAGTCGAGTACTTAATTAATTAATATTTCAATTACGCGATACATTGATTGAGACAAGATTCACGTATCACTCGTCAGATGATTGCTATTTATTTCTTCCTTGGGAACCACCACCAGATCTTGTCGTTGGTTTTGCTGGTTGTGGTATTATTGTTATTTCATCATTAATTTTTAATGGTTTGAGAAGAGAATCACTTGATCTTGGTGATGGTGATGCTGGTGATGAATTTTTTTTGTATTGTTTACTTTGTGCACTGTGAGCTGAATACACATGGTTTTCGAACTGTTTATACATTCCAAATGTTGCTGTGCATACTGTACATTTATAAGACAAATGAGCTGGTTTTAATGTCATTGAATGGTCACGTGCAACATGATTTAAGAGTTTCCATTGATAAACCTAGTTATTAAAAATAATTAATTAATTAAATTAATAATACATCATTTAATGTTTTACTTATTATAAAATTATTATAAAATTATGTTTAATTTACCTTTCCACAAGCTGGACAACGACCAGCATCTTTTCCTTTGTTAGCTGCCTCTTGCATACTGGATGTGACAAGTCCATGAGAACCAAGTAAATGTCTTTCCAAGCCCTATTTTTTTAATTTAAAAAAAAGGTTAATATACAATAATTTTTATAATATATTTTAATAAATAAATTACCTGATCAGTAAAGAATCTAAATTGACACTTTTGGCAGTTCAAAGGAGGTCTATTGTAAATCATCTTTGGATGTATTTTGACTTTGTGAATCCATTGCATATGATTACGAAGTTGCTCTAAGTCCTATGAACAAAAAAAAAAAAAAAATGAAAAACAAATTTACATAACCATCATAGATATTTAAAATATAAAAAAATTATAAATAATAACCTTAATGTAACCGTCACAAATTTCACAAATAACAAATGTATTTTTTCCACCAGTTTTTGATGAGCCAGATCCAGATACTGGTGTTTGTGATGTTGTACGTGGTAATGGTGTTATTGATATACTTGGTTGACTAAGTAGTTTTGCTGTTGGACTACTTTTTGAACTGACTGTTGTATTTGAGAATAACTGATTGCTACCAAATTGATATGATGATGGAACTAATAGTCCAGATGATGTTGGTCTGTACATCATACCAGGCATATTGTTATCTTGTCTACCAGATCCACTACCACCACCTCCACCAGGTCTTAATCCTTTCATATCAGAAAATCTTGGTTGCATTGGCGGCCTTCCTCTTCCACGTCCAGCTGATGAAGCTGGTAGAAGTTTTGGTAATAATGGCTGTTGCCCCTTGGCACTCATAGCCATTGCCAATGCATTTGCATTGAATGGTCCACCACCAGAATTTCTAGCACGATTTAATCTTGGTATCTTAGCTGGTGGCTCCCAATCACTTGATGGTTCTAAATTTTTTTCTGGTCTATATTTTTTAGCACATAATAATATGTGTCTTGTTAATTTACCCTTTTGATTATCTTCAAATGGACAATTTGGACATTGATGAAATGCTGGTCCTTTTTCAAGTCTAGTACGTGTATTATGTTCAGCTTCCATATGAAAACGTATATCATGAGGACTACGTACTTCCAATGGGCAAAAATTACATTTATAAAGATAATTTTTCATATGTGGTGTTTCCAAATGATGTTGCATAACAAGTAATGATTCTGTTTTAAAACTACAAAATTCACATTTTTTCATTTCTAAACGGAATGGTTCATTATTTTCCTTACTAAATTCTAAATTTTTAATAAGTGAATTAATAGCTATTTGTGTTTCAGCGGATGCTTGTCCACCACCTCTACTTTGTTTACGTTTTTGTGTTCGTAATAAATCTGTTTGTACAAATTCTTGTACAAGATTAACACCAATTTGCATAAAAAATTTTCCTAATGGTAAATCAAAATATGTTTTAATTTTTTCATCATTTATTGATGATTTATCATCATTTATTGATTTATTATCATTTGTTGTTGTCGTTGAATTATTATCATCATTATTTGTTTTATTAACATTATTATTATTACTACTATTATCCACAATAACATCATCATCATCTTCATCATCATCGTCAGAATCTGATGAATCGTCATGATGATTATTAGGATCATCTTTTTTACCATCAACACCACTTTCTTTTTTGGCTTTTTTTGCTTCACGTTTTTTTTCACGATCAATACGTTCACGTTCTTCAATACATTTATCAAGTTTTGTAACATATTCCTTCAATGGTATAACTGGAGGTTTTTCATAAACATAAGGTACAATAAATGATGGTGCTTCAACAACAAACATATCATCAGTTAATGTTGTTGTTGTTGAAATTGTCGTTGTTGATGTTGATGATGTACTGATGAAGATGGTGTAATTGATGTTGATGATATTGTTATTGGTAATTGAGATGATAATGACGATGATGACGACATGGGTACAGCAGTTATACTACTACCTAATTTTGATGTCATTTGATGAATTGTTTTAGCTGTCATTGGTACAGGCGTAATGGTTGTTCTCATATTTGGAAACATAGTTGTACCAGTTAAATTAACTGGCATAACAGAAAAAGAACTTGTACTTGATACTGAATGTGAATGGGATGATAATTTATTGTTAATTGAATTATTTGATGATGATGATGATACTGGTATACCACCACGTCCAGATAATATTGAATTTGTATCGATAATAACAAGTGTTGGTTCTTTTTTACCACCACCTTTTGATGATTTACTACCAGCAGCAATTTCAACAAGACGTTTTGTATCATTAACAACAATTGTTGTTTTATTATTATTATTGTTATTATTATTATTAATTTTAATTGGTGATTTCAATAATAATTTTGTATTTTCTTTATCTTTACTATCAACAGCTAATGGATCTTCTGGTTTTATTTCTTCAATATCAGAATTATCATCAATAACTTCTTCTGGTTCTTTTTCAGTATAACTAGTACGTTTTATATTACGTGAACTTCGTCTTGGTGTTATATTACTTAAATCAATTTGTTTACGTGACTTCTTTTGTTTTGACTCTTTGGGTGACTTTTCATCAGGCGTATGACCATTACTTTTATTGTCAATTATTTCTTCAATATCTGGACTTCCAATACTACTACCACCACTACCACTACCATTTTCTTCACATATTTTTAAATCAGAATTATCTATACTTGATATTATTTCAATACTTTCATTTAAATCATTATTATTACTTGTTGTTGTTGATTGGTTAATTTCATCAGTTGATACTTTGGTTATATTGACATTTGTACGATCTTCCAATACATTATCATCTAAACATTCAATATCAGATGTATTATCATGACTATCAACTTCCATCATTTCATCATCACCAGTATCAACTTGTAATTGATTTTCTTCGTATTCGTCGTCATAATCTTTATCATTTGTCACTGCACATGATACATTATTTTCCTCGCTTGCTCCATCCTCTTCTTCCTCTTCTTCTTCTTCATCATCATCTTTTTGTGATATCATTGCAACACTTGTATTATCTGGTGCATCATCAGCCTCAATATCATCATCGTCATCCAGCCTTTCAACTTCATCATCATCATTATCATGTTGTGCTAGTCCCTCTTCTGCTTCTACAGCTTCTGTCTCATCTTCATCTTCTCCTACTACTTCTTCAGCTATTTCAACATCATCATTTCCTGTTTCTTTGCTCATAACATCTTCTACATTTGATGTTTCCATTTTATTATGTTCATTATCTTCATCCTCATCATCATCAATTACTTCCATTTGTTGATCATCATTTTCACATAAACCATTTACTCCATTTTCAATAACTCCATCTACAATAAAATAATAACAATAAAGTAATTGTATTTATTTACTTTCAATAGTAATTTTAATAATAAAAATTTAAAAAAAATATAAAACCTTTTGCTATATCCGGAGTATCATTTGATTGGTCTTTGACCAAAGGGTCTTCCGACGTGCCTTCCATGGATCCACTTCTGCTGTTGTGTTCTATTTATCCTGGACAACATAAACATCAACATAAACATTATATTAGCAATTTCGAATCACAGCCAGATAAATTAAACAAAAACAAACATTTTTTTCTTATATATACATATCACATTTTATCACAAGTGTTATAATAGAATAAAAAAATTAATGACTATTGTTTTTTAAATTAAAAAATGATAGGCTCCAGTTTGCTAGTGCTACATGTGTTAGAAAAATAATAATTTAATATCCCGCCTGTTTTTAATACTGTACTCAAATAAACTCGAAAATGACATTTGAAAAAGTGTGATTACTCGATATTGCTATACCCAGAGATAGAGCTTGCCTAGCTCTTCTCGGCTATTATCCAAGACATACAACTTCTCCACGAACAGAAATAATAGACACAATTTTTCAAAATGGCGCTGTAAATTCCACACATATATACACACTTATATATAAATAATGTTAACATTATATAGTATATACTATCCAACTACACAACAACAACTGATAATAATAATAAGAATATAATACTGATTATTTATTTAGTTATAATTATTATAGGTATACTTGTAAATTAATAAATTTACATATAAGAATAAATATAAATAAATAACTAGTAAATAAATTGAATTATAATTATTAATAATAATTTACATACACTGTTGCTAATGCAATTAGACTATTATTTATCACAAATTAATAAATAATAAAAAAATGTAATAGCACTCTTATAGAAGGTTGTTGAAGTTGTTGTTTGATATTTAAAAAAAATAAATAAACATCAACAACATGATGGTAAACAACAACACAAAAACATCACATAAAAATTATTACATATTAAAATGATAATAATAGTTTAATAAAGATAAATAATTAATTATTGTTTAAATAATTTTAGAGAAACAAAAAAACACATAGACGCCAGACACAACGACCATGTACATCTACCAACTGTGGGTTGGTTGATGGTCCAATCCAACAGTTTTGGCGCTTCTCTTTGCTATGCATATGCGCGAAGCCAGTATATATTAAACAACGAATCAACGGATAATAAGAGAAGATGCAACAACCATTAAACCATGGAGAGATAAAAATTATAAAATAAGAAAAATAAATTTTGTTATGTAAAAAATCAAGCAAAGATCAAGTATATCACATTGTTGTGTGATAATACTTTTTGCTGCTTCTTCTTGATGCAAGCCAACATACAGACAAAGATGAAGTTTTATTTTTTTTACAATAAATGTGAAGGTGTACTTGATATGATGATGACGATTATCATCATCATCTGGGTATCAATAGAAATAGGATCCAATCGAAATAAAATTTTCCAGTAAATTAAAATTTCGATTTACTCCAAAATATTAAATTTCTATTTCGATTGATATTACAATGATAATTATCAATGAATAAAGAAAATAATTTCATGAAATGATGATTATAGCTAAGAGGTATATTTTCAAATTCAAAGAATTCACGACCTACTATTCTATGAGGCCTTTCACCTCTAGTTTATCTTATATTTTCTTCTTTATAAAATATTTCTCTCTCGAAATAAATTTTTCGATTCAATTTCGACAAAGAAATACTTATTTCAACAATAAATATTTTTTTGTAATTTTAATTTTAATCATGTATCAATATGAAATGAGGGTGATAGAACAAAATTGGATTCAAATCGAAATGCAAATGTCTTGGCAAAAAATTGGTCCATTTATTGATTAATATATATAATTTTTTTTTTTTTCTCCATTTATGCTGGAATAATTGTCAGGGTTGTACTGGAGACGAAAGGGAGGAGAAATGGGGTTGAAAAATATTAATTTAGCAAAAATAGACTACATTTGCAAGTTGAAATTAAACACCAGGTGGCAGCTATGTTGTATAAGAGAGGAGAGGAGAGAAAAATTAAAAAAATACACACCAAGAGAGCCAGGGACGTGGTTTTGAAAAAAAATAAAATAAATTATTAATGGTGGCTCTCTCTGAGAATGAGAGAGGAAAAAGAGACCAAGTGATCCTTACAAGGGGCGCGATAAAAAATAAGAGAGAATCAAAGAGAGAATTAAAGAGAGAGAGGAGAAAAAGATATGGAACGCTAAGTTAACAAGTAAATGTTGCCAGCGTCATCAATTAAATAATTTATTTCCCAATCAAAACAATATTTTTTTTACTTTAATTATTGTCAACAAAAAAAAAAATTACAACTAATTAATTGTTGCTCGAAAACACATAATAATTTAAAAATAAAATAAATGACCTAGAATATATATTTGATATTTAGATGAAGCAATGAAATAAAAATAAATAAAATGAAAATAAGGGTCATCCTGAACGAAACAGCAAGTGGAATGATATGGTACCATGTTGTCTTAGCACGTCCCTGATTAAAATATTGTCTACCCGCTTATTCATGATAGGAGTTGTAATTATTAAATGACATATGCTTGATAAATAAATAATTGAATAACAACAATTAACTATCAAATTTATCAACAAATTAATTCTTCATAACTGCTTTTTCCTATTTAACATGATACTCATAAGAGTGATGTATCATTTGGCACGTGGGTAATCCAAAAGTTGATAATAATAATACAAAAAAAGGTGTGAATCATAAAAGAAAAGCTCCATGTTTTTTTTTGACAATCATCAAGTATGCTCTAATGCATAGAAGAAAAAAAAAATGTAAATTTTTTAAAAAATAGACAAAGTAAAATGTTGATGAATCTTACAGAGTACTGACCAGCTGGTGTGTAGCACATAAAATAATTCACTCAAAAAAAAAAAAAAAAAAAAAAATGAAAAATAAATTATATTATTTATTAAATAGTTATGAAAATAAAAAAAATAATAACACAAATAGTAGACGTCGTTAATGCACACACCTTTAGTTTTGTTTATATCAATTGTAATCTTCCTGATTGTTGTCCACACTGTTATTTGGATATATTATTATGAACACCACGCTTTTTTGATTTACTCAAATAAAAAAAAGTCTCTTTCTCCGCGAACACACACACGAGTTTGCAAGTTTGACTAATGCCGCGCGCTTATTCAAACATTATCATCTGTTGTTGTCCAGACCAATGTTATTGCTCAAAATTTATAAACAACAATTTAATAACATAATTAATATTCTTAGGATGATTTGTAATTATTTAATAATAGTAAAATTATTATTTATTTAACACAATGGACGTCAGAAAGTGACCTATCGTCTCCCTCTTGGTTTATCGTCGTCGACAACTACCAAAATGGCGATGGTTGTTTCAGGGCATTATCACGTGACCGTTATTATTATTTTAATGACGACGTCGTCGTCGTCCTCGTCGTCGTCGTTTATACCCTATGTAAGTCTCTCCTCTCTCATATTGATCACGTGACTATTCTCTCCTTCCTCTCTCTTTAAAAATATATATTTATTTTCAACCAATCAAATTATTACAAATTGTATTTTTATTAATTTATAAAATCATAGAACAACTAGCTTTATAATTATTATGTATTTATATCAACAAAAACTTTGTTAGGTAATACTTTTCAGTGTTATGTTTATCAATTTTTTATTAACTGTATAAAAGTATTTGTCATTTCTTTTTTTATGATGTTTTCTATTTTTTTTTCTTCACAACAATGCTATTAATATTATTTACAAATTAGAACTATTCATCATCATTATCATCATCATCATCATCAAATGACAATAAAGACTTGGTAGTTTTTGTTGTCTTTAATTTTTTTTTTGGCTTAGAAACATTCTTATCAGTCTTATCATCTTGATGTTTCGATTTTCTATTGAATAATATTCGTTTTGATAAATCAGCTGGTGCTTGTAACTCTTCTGTAAAATTAAATTACCATTAGATTATATTTATTAGTTATTGATACTAGTTGACATACCTTTTTCTTTATCTTTTTTATAATTTTCAACTTCATCAAGTGTCATATCACCATTCTTGAGGACAACAACTACTGGTTCTTCTTCAGCTGGATTTATTCTTTCATCATCACTTTCAATATCTTCATCTTCATAGCCTGGAAATACTCCTCTCTATTAAATTTAAAAAAACAACAATTATTTATTAACATATAATAATATAAATCAAATTCAATAACAAATTAAATTAATACTTTTGTTTCAACAGTTGGTCCTTCTTTGTATCCAGCTTGTTCTTTTAGTTCACGTAAAAATTTTGGTTCATTAGGTTTTATATAAGCTACATTGTGTTTTTTTCTTGACATTGTTTGTGTGTTAAGAATAATTAATCAATTACACTATATAATTGTAAACATAAAATAATATGACAGTACACACTATCAACAAGCTGTGTTTATTATGTTAGACATTTTTTTTTCTCTCCTCTCTTTTGGTGCTCTCTGACATAGTGACATCTACAAACATAACTTATCAAACATCTATCAAGCCATATTAAAAATGGAGTTATAATTATTGCTAACTTGACACTGGTGATGCCACTAATGTCTCAATTTTAAGTGTCATCACACACAATAATAAATATGCTAATAAAGCTGTCAAACAATGTGTCATGTTGTTTACATGCTTGATTAATCATCTCGCCTTGTTAATTGTTTGTTTTGTTTTTTAATTCAAACAATTAATCAAGCAGTAGTCCAACAACACTCTTCATGTTTATCAAACAATCGAAATAATAAGTAAGAATAATTTTGCATACGTAATAAACAAATTAATCAACAATTGAACTAATTTTTTATTTTTGTTTTTAGACTGTTTGAATTATTAAATTAAAAATGAGTACCAAATCAGTGGGTTCATGTGCTGATGATTATTTTTTTAATATAAATACTCTTGCTCGTCGTATTGGTGACGACATTGAATCAACAAAAGAAGCATATGAAGGCTTATGGAGTACTTTGAGTTTAACTGAAAAAAATCAAGCAATTAATGAAACAATAATTCAACCAGAAGTTGCAATTAAATATACAATTAAAAATATTGACACATGTAATAAAGATTTACCAGAATGGTATCCAAAATTACGAATTCAAACTGGTCTTAAACATGTTATTGATGAGACTGGCTCAACATTACGTTGGCGTGATGAACACTCTGGTCCATTTTCATTTATGACAAGATCACAAATGAATCTCAGTATATTGGATAATCCTGATAAACAAATTAATGATTATGATCAAGTTTCACCACATTTTACAAGTCCCATTAAAATTGATGATAGTAGCTTTGATTGTAGTCTAACAGACTACAGTCCATCATCAAATCAAACAAGTTTTTATCAGTCAGAAAGTTATTCAGATAGTGTGTTTAAAACGAATGATACAAGTCAATTAAATGACAATACAACGACAAGTGGTAATATATTTACAAAACTTATGAATAAAACATCATTATCTAAAAATCAAAATGATGACATGGAAAGTTTAGTACCACAACGTAATCTTGTTAAAACATTAAATAAAAATGTTATATTTACAAATAATAAAAATCAAATTAATAATAACATTAATGCTAGACAAAAATCTGGTGATATAAATGAAACAACAAATCTTCTTGATTCATCGAGTTCATACAGCAGCTTCCAATCATCACAAACAACTCAAGACGATGGTATTCCAAAAACTGGATTCGAATTTTTAGATAACTGGTAATGATTTATTAATCAACACAGTATTTACAACAAGTATTAAGAATAATCCAACATTAAATTAACATTAAGTATATTAACTTTGTATTAACTTTGTATTTTTATAAAAAAATCTCCAAAGACAGCATAGACTGATTAAACAGTTGATCAATTTTTCATCTAGATTTTAATTAATAGTTAATGTACAAATAACACGACCATTATGTCGAATTAATTCTATTGAAAAATCGAAATTCGAAATTGGAGAAATTATTTCGACAAAGAAATAAACTCTTTTGCGATTAATTTGTTGCATTAAAAAATACTCATAACAATTAAAAATATAACATATATTTTAATTAATTTAAAAGAAACAAAGTATTTGTTAAAATTAATAAAATAATACTTTATGTATATTTATTTGATGCTAAATATTTATTTTTAATTTTATATATTATTAATTAATAGAAAATGTAATTTTTTTTTATTAACAAAGGATATATACTATTTTTTTGATGCTTTTTTGCCTTTAACACAGCCACTAGCAC